>JAGTYA010000406.1:0-26850 GCA_024291935.2 Okapia johnstoni | reverse complement strand
ACATGGGGAAAAAGCTCTGAGGAGGGTTTCCTTGAGGCTCCCTGCCACTGGGGAAGCCCTACCCGGGTGCTGGGGCCTAGGCACTGTGGCCTCTTTCACTGACTTTCCAGGTATCACTTCCCAGCCCTTGTGATTTTTTCAGCCAGATGCAGCCTTGCAGGGTCTCTTCCTTAGAGAGTCAAAAAAGGTAGCCCAAGGGACTGCTTATTCAGTCTTCTTCCTGGTGCAAGAGTGTGTTTGGCTGTGAAGACGCCAGAACAATGGCTCTGCTCCCCCAGGGGCCTCAGTTTCCCAGTCAGAACAGACCTAGTCTCCAGAGCTCTCTGCTACAGAGCAGACATGGGGAAAAAGCGCTGTGAGAGGGGTTCCTTCACGTTCCAGGGCACTGTCGAAGCCTTACCTGGGCTTTGGAGCCTAGGCACTGTGGCCTCTTTCACTGACTTTCCAGGTATCACTTCCCAGCCCCTTGTGATTTTCAGCCAGATGCAGCCTTGCAGGGTCTCTTCCTTAGAGTCAAAAAAGGTAGCCCAAGGGACTGCTTATTCAGTCTTCCCTGGTGCAAGAGGTGTTTTGGCTGTGAAGACGCCAGAACAATGGCTCTGCTCCCAGGGCCCTCAGTTTCCCAGTCAGAACAGACCTAGTCTCCAGAGCTCTCTGCTACAGAGCAGACATGGGGAAAAAGCGCTGTGGAGGAGGGTTCCTTCACACGTTCCCTGCCACTGTCGAAAGCCTTACCTGGGCTTTGGAGCCTAGGCACTGTGGCCTCTTTCACTGACTTTCCAGGTATCACTTCCCAGCCCCTTGTGATTTTTCAGCCAGATGCAGCCTTGCAGGGTCTCTTCCTTTAGAGTCAAAAAAAGGGTAGCCCAAGGGACTGCTTATTCAGTCTTCCCTGGTGCAAGAGGTGTTTGGCTGTGAAGACGCCAGAACAATGGCTCTGCTCCCAGGGCCTCAGTTTCCCCAGTCAGAACAGACCTAGTCTCCAGAGCTCTCTGCTACAGAGCAGACATGGGGGGAAAAGCGCTGTGGAGGGTGCCTTCTTGAGGTCCCAGGGCACTGTCGAAGCCTTACCCTGGGCTTTGGGGCCTAGGCACTGTGGCCTCTTTCACTGACTTTCCAGGTATCACTTCCCAGCCCCTTGTGATTTTCAGCCAGATGCAGCCTTGCAGGGTCTCTTCCTTAGAGTCAAAAAAGGTAGCCCAAGGGACTGCTTATTCAGTCTTCCCTGGTGCAAGAGGTGTTTGGCTGTGAAGACGCCAGAACAATGGCTCTGCTCCCAGGGCCTCAGTTTCCCAGTCAGAACAGACCTAGTCTCCAGAGCTCTCTGCTACAGAGCAGACATGGGGAAAAAGCTCTGTGGAGGGTGCCTTCACGTTCCAGGGCACTGTCGAAGCCTTACCTGGGCTTTTGGAGCCTAGGCACTGTGGCCTCTTTCACTGACTTTCCAGGTATCACTTCCCAGCCCCTTGTGATTTTCAGCCAGATGCAGCCTTGCAGGGTCTCTTCCTTAGAGTCAAAAAAGGTAGCCCAAGGGACTGCTTATTCAGTCTTCCCTGGTGCAAGAGGTGTTTGGCTGTGAAGACGCCAGAACAATGGCTCTGCTCCCAGGGCCTCAGTTTTCCCAGTCAGAACAGACCTAGTCTCCAGAGCTCTCTGCTACAGAGCAGACATGGGGAAATAAAAGCGCTGAGGAGGGTGCCTTTCACGTTCCAGGGCACTGTCGAAGCCTTACCTGGGCTTTGGAGCCTAGGCACTGTGGCCCTCTTTCACTGACTTTCCAGGTATCACTTCCCAGCCCCTTTGTGATTTTCAGCCAGATGCAGCCTTGCAGGGGGTCTCTTCCTTAGAGTCAAAAAAAAGGTAGCCCAAGGGACTGCTTATTCAGTCTTCCCTGGTGCAAGAGGTGTTTGGCTGGCTGTGAAGACGCCCAGAACAATGGCTCTGCTCCCAGGGCCTCAGTTTCCCAGTCAGAACAGACCTAGTCTCCAGAGCTCTCTGCTACAGAGCAGACATGGGGAAAAAGCGCTGAGGAGGGTTCCTTCACGATCCAGGGCACTGTCGAAGCCTTACCCTGGCTGGGAGCCTAGGCACTGTGGCCTCTTTCACTGACTTTCCAGGTATCACTTCCCAGCCCCTTGTGATTTTTCAGCCAGATGCAGCCTTGCAGGGTCTTCTTCCTTAGAGTCAAAAAAGGTAGCCCAAGGGACTGCTTATTCAGTCTTCCCTGGTGCAAGAGGTGTTTGGCTGTGAAGACGCCAGAACAATGGCTCTGCTCCCAGGGCCTCAGTTTCCCAGTCAGAACAGACCTAGTCTCCAGAGCTCTCTGCTACAGAGCAGACATGGGGAAAAAGCGCTGTGGAGGGTGCCTTCACGTTCCAGGGCACTGTCGAAGCCTTACCTGGGCTTTGGAGCCTAGGCACTGTGGCCTCTTTCACTGACTTTCCAGGTATCACTTCCCAGCCCCTTGTGATTTTCAGCCAGATGCAGCCTTGCAGGGTCTCTTCCTTAGAGTCAAAAAAGGTAGCCCAAGGGACTGCTTATTCAGTCTTCCCTGGTGCAAGAGGTGTTTGGCTGTGAAGACGCCAGAACAATGGCTCTGCTCCCAGGGCCTCAGTTTCCCAGTCAGAACAGACCTAGTCTCCAGAGCTCTCTGCTACAGAGCAGACATGGGGAAAAAGCTCTGAGGAGGGTGCCTTCACGTTCCAGGGCACTGTCGAAAGCCCTTACCTGGGCTTTGGGGCCTAGGCACTGTGGCCTCTTTCACTGACTTTCCAGGTATCACTTCCCAGCCCTTGTGATTTTCAGCCAGATGCAGCCTTGCAGGGTCTCTTCCTTAGAGTCAAAAAAGGTAGCCCAAGGGACTGCTTATTCAGTCTTCCCTGGTGCAAGAGGTGTTTGGCTGTGAAGACGCCAGAACAATGGCTCTGCTCCCAGGGCCTCAGTTTCCCAGTCAGAACAGACCTAGTCTCCAGAGCTCTCTGCTACAGAGCAGACATGGGGAAAAAGCTCTGTGGAGGGTGCCTTGAGTTCCAGGGCACTGTCGAAGCCTTACCTGGGCTTTGGAGCCTAGGCACTGTGGCCTCTTTCACTGACTTTCCAGGTATCACTTCCCAGCCCCTTGTGATTTTCAGCCAGATGCAGCCTTGCAGGGTCTCTTCCTAGAGAGTCAAAAAAAGGTAGCCCAAGGGACTGCTTTATTCAGTCTTCCCTGGTGCAAAGAGGTGTTTGGCTGTGAAGACGCCAGAACAATGGCTCTGCTCCCAGGGCCTCAGTTTCCCAGTCAGAACAGACCTAGTCTCCAGAGCTCTCTGCTACAGAGCAGACATGGGGAAAAAGCTCTGTGGAGGGTGCCTTCACGTTCCAGGGCACTGTCGAAGCCTTACCTGGGCTTTGGAGCCTAGGCACTGTGGCCTCTTTCACTGACTTTCCAGGTATCACTTCCCAGCCCCTTGTGTGATTTTCAGCCAGATGCAGCCTTGCAGGGTCTCTTCCTTAGAGTCAAAAAAAAGGTAGCCCAAGGGACTGCTTATTCAGTCTTCCCTGGTGCAAGAGGTGTTTGGCTGTGAAGACGCCAGAACAATGGCTCTGCTCCCAGGGCCTCAGTTTCCCAGTCAGAACAGACCTAGTCTCCAGAGCTCTCTGCTACAGAGCAGACATGGGGGGAAAAAGCTCTGTGGAGGGTGCCTTCACGTTCCAGGGCACTGTCGAAGCCTTACCTGGGCTTTGGAGCCTAGGCACTGTGGCCTCTTTCACTGACTTTCCAGGTATCACTTCCCAGCCCCTTGTGATTTTCAGCCAGATGCAGCCTTGCAGGGTCTCTTCCTTAGAGTCAAAAAAGGTAGCCCAAGGGACTGCTTATTCAGTCTTCCCTGGTGCAAGAGGTGTTTGGCTGTGAAGACGCCCAGAAACAATGGCTCTGCTCCCAGGGCCTCAGTTTCCCAGTCAGAACAGACCTAGTCTCCAGAGCTCTCTGCTACAGAGCAGACATGGGGAAAAAGCGCTGTGGAGGGTGCCCTTCACGCTCCCTGCACTGGGGAAGCCTACCCCTGGGCTTTGGAGCCTAGGCACTGTGGCCTCTTTCACTGACTTTCCAGGTATCACTTCCCAGCCCCTTGTGATTTTCAGCCAGATGCAGCCTTGCAGGGTCTCTTCCTTAGAGTCAAAAAAGGTAGCCCAAGGGACTGCTTATTCAGTCTTCCCTGGTGCAAGAGGTGTTTGGCTGTGAAGACGCCAGAACAATGGCTCTGCTCCCAGGGCCTCAGTTTCCCAGTCAGAACAGACCTAGTCTCCAGAGCTCTCTGCTACAGAGCAGACATGGGGAAAAAGCTCTGAGGAGGGTTCCTTCAGGTTCCCTGGGCACTGGGGAAGCCCTTACCCGGGCTTTGGAGCCTAGGCACTGTGGCCTCTTTCACTGACTTTCCAGGTATCACTTCCCAGCCCCTTGTGATTTTCAGCCAGATGCAGCCTTGCAGGGTCTCTTCCTTAGAGTCAAAAAAGGTAGCCCAAGGGACTGCTTATTCAGTCTTCCCTGGTGCAAGAGGTGTTGGCTGTGAAGACGCCAGAACAATGGCTCTGCTCCCAGGGCCTCAGTTTCCCAGTCAGAACAGACCTAGTCTCCAGAGCTCTCTCTGCTACAGAGCAGACATGGGGAAAAAGCGCTGAGGAGGGTGCCTTCAGGTTCCAGGCCTTGTCGAAGCCTTACTACCTGGGTGCTTTGGAGCCTAGGCACACTGTGGCCTCTTTCACTGACTTTCCAGGTATCACTTCCCAGCCCCTTGTGATTTTCAGCCAGATGCAGCCTTGCAGGGTCTCTTCCTTAGAGTCAAAAAAAGTAGCCCAAGGGACTGCTTATTCAGTCTTCCCTGGGTGCAAGAGGTGTTTGGCTGTGAAGACGCCAGAACAATGGCTCTGCTCCCAGGGCCTCAGTTTCCCAGTCAGAACAGACCTAGTCTCCAGAGCTCTCTGCTACAGAGCAGACATGGGGAAAATAGCTCTGAGGAGGGTTCCTTGAGGTTCCAGGGCACTTGGGGAAGCCTTACCCGGGTGCTGGGGCCTAGGCACTGTGGCCTCTTTCACTGACTTTCCAGGTATCACTTCCCAGCCCCTTGTGATTTTCAGCCAGATGCAGCCTTGCAGGGTCTCTTCCTTAGAGTCAAAAAAGGTAGCCCAAGGGACTGCTTATTCAGTCTTCCCTGGTGCAAGAGGTGTTTGGCTGTGAAGACGCCAGAACAATGGCTCTGCTCCCAGGGCCTCAGTTTCCCAGTCAGAACAGACCTAGTCTCCAGAGCTCTCTGCTACAGAGCAGACATGGGGAAAAAAGCGCTGTGGAGGGTGCCTTCACGTTCCAGGGCACTGTCGAAGCCTTACCTGGGCTTTGGAGCCTAGGCACTGTGGCCTCTTTCACTGACTTTCCAGGTATCACTTCCCAGCCCCTTGTGATTTTCAGCCAGATGCAGCCTTGCAGGGTCTCTTCCTTAGAGTCAAAAAAGGTAGCCCAAGGGACTGCTTATTCAGTCTTCCCTGGTGCAAGAGGTGTTTGGCTGTGAAGACGCCAGAACAATGGCTCTGCTCCCAGGGCCTCAGTTTCCCAGTCAGAACAGACCTAGTCTCCAGAGCTCTCTCTCTGCTACAGAGCAGACATGGGGAAAAAAGCTCTGAGGAGGGTTCCTTCACGTTCCCCTGCCTGTGGGGAAGCCCTACCTGGGCTGGGGAGCCTAGGCACTGTGGCCTCTTTCACTGACTTTCCAGGTATCACTTCCCAGCCCCTTGTGATTTTCAGCCAGATGCAGCCTTGCAGGGTCTCTTCCTTAGAGTCAAAAAAGGTAGCCCAAGGGACTGCTTATTCAGTCTTCCCTGGTGCAAGAGGTGTTTGGCTGTGAAGACGCCAGAACAATGGCTCTGCTCCCAGGGCCTCAGTTTCCCAGTCAGAACAGACCTAGTCTCCAGAGCTCTCTGCTACAGAGCAGACATGGGGAAAAAGCGCTGTGGAGGGTGTTCCTTCACGTTCCCTGCACTGTCGAAGCCTTACCTGGGCTTTGGAGCCTAGGCACTGTGGCCTCTTTCACTGACTTTCCAGGTATCACTTCCCAGCCCCTTGTGATTTTCAGCCAGATGCAGCCTTGCAGGGTCTCTTTCCTTAGAGTCAAAAAAGGTAGCCCAAGGGACTGCTTATTCAGTCTTCCCTGGTGCAAGAGGTGTTTGGCTGTGAAGACGCCAGAACAATGGCTCTGCTCCCAGGGCCTCAGTTTCCCAGTCAGAACAGACCTAGTCTCCAGAGCTCTCTGCTACAGAGCAGACATGGGGAAAAAGCTCTGAGGAGGGTGCCTTCACGTTCCAGGGCACTGTCGAAGCCCTACCTGGGCTTTGGAGCCTAGGCACTGTGGCCTCTTTCACTGACTTTCCAGGTATCACTTCCCAGCCCCTTGTGATTTTCAGCCAGATGCAGCCTTGCAGGGTCTCTTCCTTAGAGTCAAAAAAGGTAGCCCAAGGGACTGCTTATTCAGTCTTCCCTGGTGCAAGAGGTGTTTGGCTGTGAAGACGCCAGAACAATGGCTCTGCTCCCAGGGCCTCAGTTTCCCAGTCAGAACAGACCTAGTCTCCAGAGCTCTCTGCTACAGAGCAGACATGGGGAAAAAGCTCTGAGGAGGGTGCCTTCACGTTCCAGGCACTGTCGAAGCCTTACCCGGGCTTTGGGGCCTAGGCACTGTGGCCTCTTTCACTGACTTTCCAGGTATCACTTCCCAGCCCCTTGTGATTTTCAGCCAGATGCAGCCTTGCAGGGTCTCTTCCTTAGAGTCAAAAAAGGTAGCCCAAGGGACTGCTTATTCAGTCTTCCCTGGTGCAAGAGGTGTTTGGCTGTGAAGACGCCAGAACAATGGCTCTGCTCCCAGGGCCTCAGTTTCCCAGTCAGAACAGACCTAGTCTCCAGAGCTCTCTGCTACAGAGCAGACATGGGGAAAAAGCTCTGAGGAGGGTTCCTTCACGTTCCAGGCACTGTCGAAGCCTTACCTGGGCTTTGGAGCCTAGGCACTGTGGCCTCTTTCACTGACTTTCCAGGTATCACTTCCCAGCCCCTTGTGATTTTCAGCCAGATGCAGCCTTGCAGGGTCTCTTCCTTAGAGTCAAAAAAGGTAGCCCAAGGGACTGCTTATTCAGTCTTCCCTGGTGCAAGAGGTGTTTGGCTGTGAAGACGCCAGAACAATGGCTCTGCTCCCAGGGCCTCAGTTTCCCAGTCAGAACAGACCTAGTCTCCAGAGCTCTCTGCTACAGAGCAGACATGGGGAAAAAGCTCTGTGGAGGGTGCCTTCACGTTCCCAGGGCACTGTCGAAGCCTTACCTGGGCTTTGGGAGCCTAGGCACTGTGGCCTCTTTCACTGACTTTCCAGGTATCACTTCCCAGCCCCTTGTGATTTTCAGCCAGATGCAGCCTTGCAGGGTCTCTTCCTTAGAGTCAAAAAAGGTAGCCCAAGGGACTGCTTATTCAGTCTTCCCTGGTGCAAGAGGTGTTTGGCTGTGAAGACGCCAGAACAATGGCTCTGCTCCCAGGGCCTCAGTTTCCCAGTCAGAACAGACCTAGTCTCCAGAGCTCTCTGCTACAGAGCAGAACATGGGGAAAAAGCTCTGGGAGGGTTCCTTCACGTTCCCTGCCTTGGGGAAGCCTACCCTGGGCTTTGGAGCCTAGGCACTGTGGCCTCTTTCACTGACTTTCCAGGTATCACTTCCCAGCCCCTTGTGATTTTCAGCCAGATGCAGCCTTGCAGGGTCTCTTCTTAGAGTCAAAAAAGGTAGCCCAAGGGACTGCTTATTCAGTCTTCCCTGGTGCAAGAGGTGTTTGGCTGTGAAGACGCCAGAACAATGGCTCTGCTCCCAGGGCCTCAGTTTCCCAGTCAGAACAGACCTAGTCTCCAGAGCTCTCTGCTACAGAGCAGACATGGGGAAAAAGCGCTGTGAGGAGGGTTCCTTCACGTTCCAGGGCACTGTCGAAGCCTTACCTGGGCTTTGGAGCCTAGGCACTGTGGCCTCTTTCACTGACTTTCCAGGTATCACTTCCCAGCCCCTTGTGATTTTCAGCCAGATGCAGCCTTGCAGGGTCTCTTCCTTAGAGTCAAAAAAGGTAGCCCAAGGGACTGCTTATTCAGTCTTCCCTGGTGCAAGAGGTGTTTGGCTGTGAAGACGCCAGAACAATGGCTCTGCTCCCAGGGCCTCAGTTTCCCAGTCAGAACAGACCTAGTCTCCAGAGCTCTCTGCTACAGAGCAGACATGGGGAAAGCGCTGAGGAGGGTGCCTTCAGGCTCCCTGCACTGTCGAAGCCTTACCTGGGCTTTGGAGCCTAGGCACTGTGGCCTCTTTCACTGACTTTCCAGGTATCACTTCCCAGCCCCTTGTGATTTTCAGCCAGATGCAGCCTTGCAGGGTCTCTTCCTTAGAGTCAAAAAAGGTAGCCCAAGGGACTGCTTATTCAGTCTTCCCTGGTGCAAGAGGTGTTTGGCTGTGAAGACGCCAGAACAATGGCTCTGCTCCCAGGGCCTCAGTTTCCCAGTCAGAACAGACCTAGTCTCCAGAGCTCTCTGCTACAGAGCAGACATGGGGAAAAAGCGCTGTGGAGGAGGGTGCTTCACGTTCCAGGGCACTGTCGAAGCCTTACCTGGGCTTTGGGGCCTAGGCACTGTGGCCTCTTTCACTGACTTTCCAGGTATCACTTCCCAGCCCCTTGTGATTTTCAGCCAGATGCAGCCTTGCAGGGTCTCTTCCTTAGAGTCAAAAAAGGTAGCCCAAGGGACTGCTTATTCAGTCTTCCCTGGTGCAAGAGGTGTTTGGCTGTGAAGACGCCAGAACAATGGCTCTGCTCCCAGGGCCTCAGTTTCCCAGTCAGAACAGACCTAGTCTCCAGAGCTCTCTGCTACAGAGCAGACATGGGGAAAAAGCGCTGTGGAGGGTGCCTTCACGTTCCAGGGCACTGGGGAAGCCTTACCTGGGCTTTGGAGCCTAGGCACTGTGGCCTCTTTCACTGACTTTCCAGGTATCACTTCCCAGCCCCTTGTGATTTTCAGCCAGATGCAGCCTTGCAGGGTCTCTTCCTTAGAGTCAAAAAAGGTAGCCCAAGGGATATTCAGTCTTCCCTGGTGCAAGAGGTGTTTGGCTGTGAAGACGCCAGAACAATGGCTCTGCTCCCAGGGCCTCAGTTTCCCAGTCAGAACAGACCTAGTCCCCAGAGGTCTCTGCTAAAGATCAAACATGGGGAAAAAAGCGCGCCGGTGTGGAAGGGGTGCCCTTCACGTTCCAGGGCACTGTCGAAGCCTTTACTACGTGGGCGCTTTGAGAGCCCTAGGCGACTGTGGCCGTCCTTTCAACAGACTCTTCTGAGGTATCACTTCCCAGACCCATTTGTGATTTGCTCAAGCCCAGCTAATCGACAAGCAGTTGGCAGTGTCTCTTTATCTATCAGTCCAAGAAAGGTAGCCCAAGGGACTTCGCTTATTTCAGTCTTCCTAGCAGGTGCAACAGGTGAGTATTGTTTGAAGGCAAGACGCCAAGAACCAATGTGGCTACTGGCACCCAGAGGCCTCAGTTTACCAAGTCAGAACATGACCATATCCCTTACCAGAGCTCTCTGCTATGAGAGCATTACATGATGAAATAGCCAGTGAGGTAGGGTTTCCTTGAAGGCTCCCTGCATTGGGGAAGACCCTACCCGGGTGCTTGGATGGCCCTAGGGCACTGTTGGGGGGGCCTCTTTCACAGACGTGTCCAAGTATCGACTGATCCAAGACCCCATTGTGACTTTTTCAGCCAGATGGGCAACAGAACCTTGCAGGGTATCTTACGCTTAGAGGTCAAAAAAGAAAGCCCAAGGGACTGCTTATTCAGTCTTCCCTGCTGCGAAAGATGCCAGTTCTGGCTGAGAATACGCCAGAACACACATGGACTCTGCTCCCAGGGCCTCAGTTGTTTCCCTCCCAAGTCAGAATCAGACCATAGGTCTCCAAGAGCACTCTCTGCAACAGAGCAGAACATGTGGAAAAAGAGCAGCTGTGGTACGCGTCGCCTCGCCCACCGTTCCAGGTGCACAGTCGAAGCCTTTACCGCTGGGCTTTTGGAGCCTAGGCACTGAGGCCTCTTTTTCACTTTGACTTTTACCAGGTATCACTTTCCCAGCCCCTTGAGTTATTTTCTTCAGCCAGAATGCAGCCTTGCAGGGTCTCTTCCTTAGAGTCAAAAAAGGTTATAGCCCAAGGGAACTGCTTATTCAGCTCTTCCCCCCTGGTGCAAGAGGTATTTTGGCTCTGGTGAGGACGCCAGAACAAACATGCTCAGCTCCCAGGGTCCTCAGTTTACCAACTATAGAACAGACCCTAGTCTCCAGAGGCTCTCTGCTACAGAGCAGACATGGAGAAAAAGTCCTCTGGTGGAGAGTGCCTTCACCAATTCCAGGGCACTGTCGAAGCCATTACCTGGGCTTTGGGAGCCGAGGCAACTGTCCGCCATCTTCACATGACTTTCCCAGGTATGACTCCACAGCCCCTTAGTGATTTTTCAGCAGATGCAGCCTTGCAGGGTCTCTTCCTTAGAGTCAAAAAAGGTGAGCCCAAGGGACTGCTTATTCAGTCTTCCCTGTTGCAAAGAGGTTTTGTTCTGTGAAGACTGCCAGAGCTATGGTTCCTGCTACGCCAGGGCCTCAAGTTTCCCAGTCAGAACAGACCTAATCTCCAGAGCCTTTCTGCTACAGAGCAGACATGGGGAAAAAGCTTCTGTGGAGGGTGCCTTCACGTTCCAGGGCCTGTCGAAGCCTTACCCTGGGCTTTGGAGCCTAGGCACTGTGGCCCTCTTTCACTGACTTTCCAGGTATCACTTCCCAGCCCCTTGTGATTTTCAGCCAGATGCAGCAAGAGGTGTTTGGCTGTGAAGACCCAGAACAATGGCTCTGCTCCCAGGGCCTCAGTTTCCAGGGCCTCAGTCAGAGAACAGACCTAGTCTCCAGAGCTCTCTGCTACAGAGCAGACATGGGGAAAAAGCGCTGAGGAGGGTGCCTTGAGGTTCCAGCCTTGGGGAAGCCTTACCTGGGCTTTGGAGCCTAGGCACTGTGGCCTCTTTCACTGACTTTCCAGGTATCACTTCCCAGCCCCTTGTGATTTTTCAGCCAGATGCAGCCTTGCAGGGTCTCTTCCTTAGAGTCAAAAAAGGTAGCCCAAGGGACTGCTTATTCAGTCTTCCCTGGTGCAAGAGGTGTTTGGCTGTGAAGACGCCAGAACAATGGCTCTGCTCCCCAGGGCCTCAGTTTCCCAGTCAGAACAGACCTAGTCTCCAGAGCTCTCTGCTACAGAGCAGACATGGGGAAAAAGCTCTGTGGAGGGTGCCTTCACGTTCCAGGGCACTGTCGAAGCCTTACCTGGGCTTTGGAGCCTAGGCACTGTGGCCTCTTTCACTGACTTTCCAGGTATCACTTCCCAGCCCCTTGTGATTTTCAGCCAGATGCAGCCTTGCAGGGTCTCTTCCTTAGAGTCAAAAAAGGTAGCCCAAGGGACTGCTTATTCAGTCTTCCCTGGTGCAAGAGGTGTTTGGCTGTGAAGACGCCAGAACAATGGCTCTGCTCCCAGGGCCTCAGTTTCCCAGTCAGAACAGACCTAGTCTCCAGAGCTCTCTGCTACAGAGCAGACATGGGGAAAAAAGCGCTCTGAGGAGGGTGCCTTCACGTTCCAGGCACTGTCGAAGCCTTACCTGGGGCTTTGGAGCCTAGGCACTGTGGCCTCTTTCACTGACTTTCCAGGTATCACTTCCCAGCCCCTTGTGATTTTCAGCCAGATGCAGCCTTGCAGGGTCTCTTCCTTAGAGTCAAAAAAGGTAGCCCCCAAGGACTGCTTATTCAGTCTTCCCTGGTGCAAGAGGTGTTTGGCTGTGAAGACGCCAGAACAATGGCTCTGCTCCCAGGGCCTCAGTTTCCCAGTCAGAACAGACCTAGTCTCCAGAGCTCTCTGCTACAGAGCAGACATGGGGAAAAAGCTCTGAGGAGGGTTCCTTGAGGCTCCAGGCCTTGGGGAAGCCCTACCCGGGTGCTGGAGCCTAGGCACTGTGGCCTCTTTCACTGACTTTCCAGGTATCACTTCCCAGCCCCTTGTGATTTTCAGCCAGATGCAGCCTTGCAGGGTCTCTTCCTTAGAGTCAAAAAAGGTAGCCCAAGGGACTGCTTATTCAGTCTTCCCTGGTGCAAGAGGTGTTTGGCTGTGAAGACGCCAGAACAATGGCTCTGCTCCCAGGGCCTCAGTTTCCCAGTCAGAACAGACCTAGTCTCCAGAGCTCTCTGCTACAGAGCAGACATGGGGAAATAGCTCTGTGGAGGGTGCCCTTCACGTTCCCCTGCACTGTCGAAGCCCTTACCTGGGCTTTGGAGCCTAGGCACTGTGGCCTCTTTCACTGACTTTCCAGGTATCACTTCCCAGCCCCTTGTGATGATTTTCAGCCAGATGCAGCCTTGCAGGGTCTCTTCCTTAGAGTCAAAAAAGTAGCCCAAGGGACTGCTTATTCAGTCTTCCCTGGTGCAAGAGGTGTTTGGCTGTGAAGACGCCAGAACAATGGCTCTGCTCCCAGGGCCTCAGTTTCCCAGTCAGAACAGACCTAGTCTCCCAGAGCTCTCTGCTACAGAGCAGACATGGGGAAAAAGCGCTGTGGAGGGTGCCTTCACGTTCCAGGGCACTGTCGAAGCCCTACCTGGGTTTGGGAGCCTAGGCACTGTGGCCTCTTTCACTGACTTTCCAGGTATCACTTCCCAGCCCCTTGTGATTTTCAGCCAGATGCAGCCTTGCAGGGTCTCTTCCTTAGAGTCAAAAAAGGGTAGCCCAAGGGACTGCTTATTCAGTCTTCCCTGGTGCAAGAGGTGTTTGGGCTGTGAAGACGCCAGAACAATGGCTCTGCTCCCAGGGCCTCAGTTTCCCAGTCAGAACAGACCTAGTCTCCAGAGCTCTCTCTGCTACAGAGCAGACATGGGGAAAAAGCTCTGTGGAGGGTGCCTTCAGGCTCCCTGCCTGTCGAAGCCTTACCTGGGCTTTGGAGCCTAGGCACTGTGGCCTCTTTCACTGACTTTCCAGGTATCACTTCCCAGCCCCTTGTGATTTTCAGCCAGATGCAGCCTTGCAGGGTCTCTTCCTTAGAGTCAAAAAAGGTAGCCCAAGGGACTGCTTATTCAGTCTTCCCTGGTGCAAGAGGTGTTTGGCTGTGAAGACGCCAGAACAATGGCTCTGCTCCCAGGGCCTCAGTTTCCCAGTCAGAAACAGACCTAGTCTCCAGAGCTCTCTCTGCTACAGAGCAGACATGGGGAAAAAAGCTCTGAGGAGGGTGCCCTTCACGTTCCCCCTGCACTGTCGAAGCCTTACCTGGGCTTTGGAGCCTAGGCACTGTGGCCTCTTTCACTGACTTTCCAGGTATCACTTCCCAGCCCCCTTGTGATTTTCAGCCAGATGCAGCCTTGCAGGGTCTCTTCCTTAGAGTCAAAAAAGGTAGCCCAAGGACTGCTTATTCAGTCTTCCCTGGGTGCAAGAGGTGTTTGGCTGTGAAGACGCCAGAACAATGGCTCTGCTCCCAGGGCCTCAGTTTCCCAGTCAGAACAGACCCTAGTCTCCAGAGCTCTCTGCTACAGAGCAGACATGGGGAAAAAAAGGCTGCTGAGGTGGGAGGGTGCCTTGACGTTCCAGGAGCACTGCACCTTGGGGAAGCCACTGTGGCCTCTTTCCTGGGCTTTGGTATCACTTCCCAGCCCATTTTCAGCTGTGGCCTCTCTTCACTGACTTTTCCAGGGGATGCACTTCCCTGGTGCAGAGGTGTTTGTGATTTTCAGAACAATGGATGCAGCCTTGCAGTCAGGTCTCTTCCTTAGAGAGCAGACAAAAAAGGTAGCCCAAGCCCTACCTGGCTTTGGAGCCTAGGCTGTATTCAGGTATCTTCCCAGCCCTGTGATTTTCAGCAGATGCAGCCTTGCAGGGTGTTCCTTAGAGTCTGTGAAGACGCCAGAACAATGGCTCTGCTCCCAAGGGCCTCAGTTTCCCCAGCTCAGAACAGTTTCCCAGTAGAACAGACCTAGTCTCCAGAGCTCTCTGCTACAGAGCAGACATGGGGAAAAAAAGCGCTGTGGAGGGTGCCTTGAGTTCCAGGGCACTGTCGAAGCCTACCCTGGGCTTTGGAGCCTAGGCACTGTGGCCTTCTTTCACTGACTTTCCAGGTATCACTTCCCAGCCCCTTGTGATTTTCAGCCAGATGCAGCCTTGCAGGGTCTCTTCCTTAGAGTCAAAAAAAGGTAGCCCAAGGGACTGCTTATTCAGTCTTCCCTGGTGCAAGAGGTGTTTGGCTGTGAAGACGCCAGAACAAATGGCTCTGCTCCCAGGGCCTCAGTTTCCCAGTCAGAACAGACCTAGTCTCCAGAGCTCTCTGCTACAGAGCAGACATGGGGAAAAAGCGCTGAGGAGGGTGCCTTCACGTTCCAGGGCACACTGTCGAAGCCTTACCTGGGCTTTGGAGCCTAGGCACTGTGGCCTCTTTCACTGACTTTCCCAGGTATCACTTCCCAGCCCCTTGTGATTTTCAGCCAGATGCAGCCTTGCAGGGTCTCTTCCTTAGAGTCAAAAAAGGTAGCCCAAGGGACTGCTTATTCAGTCTTCCCTGGTGCAAGAGAGGAGTGTTTGGCTGTGAAGACGCCAGAACAATGGCTCTGCTCCCAGGGCCTCAGTTTCCCAGTCAGAACAGACCTAGTCTCCAGAGCTCTCTGCTACAGAGCAGACATGGGGGAAATAGCTCTGAGGAGGGTTCCTTCACTTTCAGGCTCCCTGCCTTGGAAAGCCCTACCTGGGTGCTGGGCCTAGGCACTGTGGCCTCTTTCACTGACTTTCCAGGTATCACTTTCCCAGCCCCTTGTGATTTTCAGCCAGATGCAGCCTTGCAGGGTCTCTTCCTTAGAGTCAAAAAAGGTAGCCCAAGGGACTGCTTATTCAGTCTTCCCTGGTGCAAGAGGAGGTGTTTGGCTGTGAAGACGCCAGAACAATGGCTCTGCTCCCAGGGCCTCAGTTTCCCAGTCAGAAACAGACCTAGTCTCCAGAGCTCTCTGCTACAGAGCAGACATGGGGAAAAAAGCTCTGTGGAGGGTGCCTTCACGTTCCAGGGCACTGTCGAAGCCTTACCTGGGCTTTGGAGCCTAGGCACTGTGGCCTCTTTCACTGACTTTCCAGGTATCACTTCCCCAGCCCCTTGTGATTTTCAGCCAGATGCAGCCTTGCAGGGTCTCTTCCTTAGAGTCAAAAAAAAAGGTAGCCCAAAGGGACTGCTTATTCAGTCTTTCCCTGGTGCAAGAGGTGTTTGGCTGTGAAGACGCCAGAACAATGGCTCTGCCAGATGCAGCCTTGCAGGGTCTCTTCCTTAGAGTCAAAAAAAAAGGTAGCCCAAGGGACTGCTTATTCAGTCTTCCAGTCTTCCCTGGTGCAAGAGGTGTTTGGCTGTGAAGACGCCAGAACAATGGCTCTGCTCCCAGGGCCTCAGTTTTGTCCCAGTCAGAACAGACCTAGTCTCCAGAGCTCTCTGCTACAGAGCAGACATGGGGAAAAAGCTCTGTGGGAGGGTGCCACTGACGTTTCCTGCCTCTGTTGGACAGAAGCCCTTACCCGGGCTGCTGGGGCCTAGGCACTGTGGGCCTCTTTCACTGACTTTTCCAGGTATCACTTCCCAGCCCCTTGTGATTTTCAGCCAGATGCAGCCTTTGCAGGTGTCTCTTCCTTAGAGTCAAAAAAAGTTAGCCCAAAGGGACTGCTTATTCAGTCTTCCCTGTGTGCAAGAGGTGTGTTTGGCTGTGAAGACTCGCAGAACACAATGGCTCTGCTCAGTGTCAGGGCCTCCAGTTTCCCAGTCAGAAACAGAACAGTCTAGCAGAGCTGATCTGCTATGCTCAGAGCAGACATGGGGAAATAGCTCAGGAAGGGAGGTGTTCCTTCACGGCTCCCTGCCTTGTCAGAAGCCTACCCGTGGTGCTGGGGAGCCTAGGCACTGTGGACCTCTTTCACTGACTTTCCAGGTATCACTTCCCAGCCCCTTGTGATTTTCAGCCAGATGCAGCCTTGCAGGGTCTCTTCCTTAGAGTCAAAAAAGGTGTAGCCCCAAGGGACTGCTTATTCAGCCTCAGTATTCCCTGGTGCAAGAGGTGTTTGGCTGTGAAGACGCCAGAACACAATGGCTCTGCTCCCAGGGCTCAGCGAGTTTCCCAGTCAGAACAGACCTAGTCTCCAGAGCTCCAGAAGCTCTCTGCTACAGAGCAGACATGGGGAAAAAAAGCGCTGTGGAGGGTGCCTTCACGTTCTGGGGCACTGTCGAAGTCTTACCTGGGCTTTGGAGCCTAGGCACTGTGGCCTCTTTCACTGACTTTCCAGGTATCAGCTTCCCAGCCCCTTGTGATTTTCAGCCAGATGCAGCCTTGCAGGGTCTCTTCCTTAGAGTACAGTCAAAAAAGGTAGCCCAAGGGACTGCTTATTCAGTCTTCCCTGGTGCAAGATGGGTGTTTGGCTGTGAAGACGCCAGAACAATGGCTCTGCTCCCAGGGCCTCAGTTTCCCCTAGTCAGAGAACAAGACCTAGTCGCTCCAGAGCTCTCTGGCTACACGAGAGCAGCATGGTGGAAAAAGCTCTGAGGGAGGGTTCCTTGACGTTCCTGGCACTGTGAAAGAAGCCTTACCCGGGTGCCTGGAGCCTAGGCACTGTGGCCTCTTTCTCTGACTTTCCAGGTATCACTTCCACAGCCCCTTGTGATTTTCAGCCCAGATGCAGCCTTGCAGGGAGTCTTCTCTTCCTGCAGAGTCAAAAAAGGTAGCCCAAGGGACTGCTGTATTCAGTCTTCCCTGGGGCAAGAGGTGTTTTGGCTGTGAAGACGCCAGAGTACAATGGCTCTGCTCCCAGGGCCTCAGTTTGTCAGAACAGACCTAGTCTCCAGAGCTCTCTGCTGCTACAGAGCAGACATGGGGAAAAAGCGCTCTGTGGAGGGTGCCTCCTTGACGGCTCCAGGGCACTGTCGAAAAGCCTTACTGGGCTTTGGAGCCTAGGCACTGTGGCCTCTTTCACAACTGACTTTCCAGGTATCACTTCCCCCAGCCCCTTGTGATTTTCAGCCAGATTGCAGCCTTGCAGGGTCTCCTTCCTTAGAGTCAAAAAAGGTAGCCCAAGGGACTGCTTATTCAGTCTTCCCTGGTGCAAGAGGTGTTTGGCTGTGAAGACGCCCAGAACAATGGCTCTGCTCCCCAGGGCCTCAGTTTCCCAGTCAGAACAGACCTAGTCTCCAGAGCTCTCTGCTACAAGAGCAGACATGGGGAAAAAGCGCTGTGGAGGAGGGTGCCTTCACGTTCCAGGGACTGTCCTGCCGTGAAGCCTTACCTGGTGCTTTGGAGCCTAGGCACTGTGGCCCTCTTTCACTGACTTTCCAGGTATCACTTCCCAGCCCCTTGTGATTTTCAGCCAGATGCAGCCTTGCAGGGTCTCTTCCTTAGAGTCAAAAAAAGGTTATAGCCCAAGGGACTGCTTATTCAGTCTTCCCTGGTGCAAGAGGTGTTTTGGCTGTGTGAAGACGCCAGAACAATGGCTCTGCTCCCAGGGCCTCAGGTTTCCCAGTTCAGAACACAGACCTAGTCTAGTCTCAAGAGCTCTCTGCTACAGAAGCAGGCGTGAAGTAAAGGACATGGGGAAAAAAAGCTCTGTGGAGGGTTCCTTCACGTTCCAGGGCACTGTTCGAAGCCCTACCTGGGCTTTGGAGCCCTAGGCACTTGTGGCCTCTTTCACTGACTTTCCAGGTATCACTTCCAGCCCCTTGTGTGATTTTCAGCCAGATGCAGCCTTGGATGCAGGGTCTCTCTTCCTTAGAGTCAAAAAAAAGGTAGCCCAAGGGACTGCTTATTCAGTCTTCCCTGGTGCAAGAGGTGTTTGGCTGTGAAGACGCCAGAAACAAATGGCTCTGCTCCCAGGGCCTCAGTTTCCAGTCAGAACAGACCTAGTCTCCAGAGCTCTCTGCTACAGGAGCAGACATGGGGAAATAGCTCTGAGGAGGGTTTCCTTGAGGTTCCCTGCCTTGGGAAAGCCCTACCCGTGGTGCTGGGGCCTAGGCACTGTGGCCTCTTTCACTGACTTTCCAGGTATCACTTCCCAGCCCCTTGTGATTCTTCAGCCAGATGCAGCCTTGCAGGGTCTCATTCCTTAGAGTCAAAAAAGGAATCAACTCTGAGGAGGGTGCCTTCACTGTTCCAAGCACTGTCGAAGCCTTACCTGGGTTTTGGAGCCTAGGCACTGTGGCCTCTTTCATTGACTTTCCATGTATCACTTCCAAGCCCCTTGTGATTTTCACCCAGATGCAGCCTTGCAGGGTCTCTTCCTTAGAGTCAAAAAAGGTAGCCCATGGGACTGCTTTATTCAGTCTTCCCTGGTGCAAGAGAGTGTTTGGGCATGTGAAGACGCCAGAACAATGGCTCTGCTCCGCAGGGCCTCAGTTTCCCCAGTCAGAACAGACCTAGTCTTTCCAGAGCTCTCTGCTACAGAGCAGACATGGGGAAAAAGCTCTGTGGAGGGTGCCTTCACGTTCCAGGGCACTGTCGAAGAAGCCTTACCTGGGCTTTGGAAGCCTAGGCACTGTGGCCTCTTTCACTGAACTTTCCAGGTATCACTTCCCAGGCCCATTGTGATTTTCAGCCGAGATGCAGCCTTGCAGGGTCTCTTCCTTAGAGTCAAAAACAGGTAGCCCAAGGGACTGCTTATTCAGTCGTCCCTGGTGCTGAGAGGTGTTTGGCTGTGAAGGACGGCCAGAAAAATGGCTCTGCTCCCAGGGCCATCAGTTTCCCAGTCAGAACAGACCTCCGTTCGCTCCAGAGCTCTCTGCTACAGATCAGACATGGGGAAAAAGCGCTGTGGAGGGTACAACTTCTACGTTCCAGGGACGTTCTGTCGAAAGCCTTAACCTGGGCTTTGGAGCCTAGGCATGGTCCGGTCTTTCACCTGACTGTCCAGGTATCACTTCCCAGCCCCTTGTGATTTTCAGCCAGATGCAGCCTTTGCAGGGTCTCTTCCTTAGAGTCAAAAAAGGTAGCCCAAGGGACTGCTAATTATTCAGTCTTCCCTGGTGCAACGAGGTGTTTGGCTGTGAGGAACGCCAGAACAATGGCTCGCTGCTCCAAGGGCCATCAGTTTCCCAGTCAGAACAGACCTAGTCTCCAGAGCTCTTCACGATCAGAGCAGACATGGGGAAAAAGCGCTGTGGAGGGTGCCTTCACGTTCCAGAGGCACTGTCGAAGCCTTACCTGGGCTTTTGGAGCCTACGGCACTATTGGCCTCTTTCACTGACTTTCCAGGTTGATCACTTCCCAGCCCCTTGTGGTATTTTCAGCCAGAATTGCAGCCTTGCAGGGTCTCTTCCTTAGAGTCAAAAAAGGTAGCCCAAGGGACTGCTTATTCAGGCTTCCCTGGTGCAAGAGGTGGGTGTTTGGCTGTGAAGTACGCCAGAACAATGGCTCTTGCTTGTCAGGGCCTCAGTTTTAGGCAGTCAGAACAGACCTAGTCTCCAGAGCTCCTCTGTCTGCTACAGAGCAGACATGGGGAAATAGCTCTGAGGAGGGTTCCTTGAGGCTCCCTGCCTTGGGGAAGCCCTACCCCCCACGGGTGAGTGGGCCCATAGGCACTGTGGCCCGTGCTTTCATGACTTTTCCAGGTATCACTTCCCAGCCCCACTTGTGATTTTAAGCCAGACTGCAGCCTTGCAGGGTCTCTTCCTTAGAGTCAAAAAAAGTAGCCCAAGGGACCTGCTTATTCAGTCTTTCCCTGGTGCAAGATGGTGTTTGGCTGTGAAGACGCCAGAACAATGGCTCTGAACTCCCATGGGCCTCAGTTTCCCAGTCAGAACAGACTAGTCTCCAGAGCTCTCTGCTACAGAGCAGACATGGGGAAATAGCGCTGTGGTTGGGTTGCCTTCACGTTCCAGGGCCTGTCGAAGCTTACTGGTTTGGAGCCTAGGCACTGTGGCCTCTTTCACTGACTTTCAAGGTATCACTTCCCTCAGACTTGTGCTTTTCAGCCAGATGCAGCATTGCAGGGTCTCTTCCTTAGAGTCAAAAAAGGTAGCCCAAGGGACGCTTATTCAGTCTTCCCTGGTGCAAGAGGTGTTTGGTGTGAAGACGCCAGAACAATGGCTCTGCTCCCGGGCCTCTGTTTCCCGTCAGAACGACCTAGTCTCAAGAGCTCTCTGCTACAGAGCAGACATGGGGGGAAAGGCCGCTTAGGCGGGAAATAAAAGTTCTTGAAGCTCCAGGGCTCTGGGAAAGATACCCGGGTGCTTAGGGCTTATGCACTGTGGACCTCTTTCATGACTTTCCCGGTCTCACTTCCCAGCCCCTTGTGATTTTCAGCAGATGCAGCTTTCAGGGTCTCTTCCTTAGAGTCTAAAAAAGGGAGCCAAGGGACTGCTTATTCAGTCTTCCTTGATGGAAAGAGGTTGTTTGGCTGTCGAAGACGCCAGAAACTGGCTCTGCTCAGGGCATCAGTTTCGCCAGTCTAGACAGACTAGTCTCCAGATCTCTTCGTCCAGAGCAGACCTGGTGGAAAAAGCGCTGATGGAGGGAGCCTTCCAGTTCCAGGGCATGTTCGAAGCCTTACCTGGGCTTTGGAGCCTAGGCACTTTGTCCTCTTTTCATGACTTTTCCAGGTATACAATTGACCAGCCCTTGTGATTTTCAGCCAGATTGCAGCCTTGCAGGGTCTCTTCTTAGAGTCACAAAAGGTAGCCCACGGGGACTGCTTATTCAGTCTTCCCTGGTGCAAGAGGTGTTTGGCTGCTGAAGACGCCGAAACAATGGCTCTGCTCCAGGGGCCTCAATTTCCAGTCAGTACAGACTAGTCTCCAGAGTCTCTGCTAAGAGCAGACATGTGACAATAAAGCGCTGTGGAGGGAGGCTTCCCGTTCCGGGACATCTGTCGATAGCCTTACAGGCTTTCGGCAGCTAGGCCCACTGTGGCCCTCTTTCCTGACTTTCTTTTTTTTTTTTTCACGGTCATCACCTTCCAGCCCTTTGTGATTTTCGCCAGATGCAGCCTTGCAGGTCTCTTTTTAGAGTCAAAAAAGGAGAAAGGTCCACTTATTAGTCTTCCTGGTGCAAGAGGGACTGCTTAATCCACTGTGATGGTGAAGAGGTCAAAACAGATGAGGAAGACAGGTTGCTCCCAGGGCCTCAGTTTCCCAGTTAGAACACGACCTAGTCTCCAGAGCTCTCTGCTACAGAGAGCCTTGGGGAAAAAAAAAAAAAAAGCTTGAGGAGGGGTTTTGCGGGTACTGCCAGGGGAAATATACGCGGTCTGGTGGGGTCGGCATAGTGGCTTCTTCCACTGACTTTCCAGGTATCAGACTTCAAGCCTTGTGATTTTCAGCCAGATGGCAAGAAGCATGCAGGGTCTCTTCTACGCGTCAAATCAGGTGAGCCCAATGGACTGGCTTATTCTGTCTCCCCTGGTGCTAGAGGTGTTTGGCTGTAAAGAGGCCAGAACAATAATCTACCAATCCTAGGGCCCCAGTTTCATAATCAGCATTCAGATCAGTCTCAGAGCTCTTGCTACAAGCAGACTGTGGTAATACGCTCTGTGGAGGTCGCCTTCCCAATCAAGGGCCTTGTCCACGAAACCTTACCCCCCCTGCTTTGGAGCTCGGCAACTGTGAGGCTCTTTAACTGATTTTCCCCATTCACTTCCCAGTCTTTTGATTTTCAGCATATGCAGCATTGCAAGGGTCTCTTCCTTAGCGTCAAAAAGGTAGCCACAGGAATGTTATTCAGTTCTTCCATGGGGCAAGAGGTTTTTGGTGTGAAGACAACCCGAAACATGGCTCTGTTCCCAGGGTCTTCAGATTCCAGTCATAATAGTCTCCCTACTCGAGCTCCCTGTAAGAGACAGACATGGGGGAAATCGCGCTGTGGCGGGTTAATTTCCTCGTTCCTGGGAACTGTTCGAAGCCTTACCTGGGCTTTTGGAGCCTAGGCACTGTGGCCATTATTTCACTGATTTCCAGGTATCACTTCCCAACCCTTGTGATTTTCAGCCAGATGCAGCTTGCAGGGTCACTCATCCTTAGAGTCAAAAAAAGGTAGCTGCAAGGGACTGCTTATTCAGTCTTTCATGGTGCACATAGGTGTTTGGCTGTGAAGACGCCAGAACAATGGCCAATCAATCTCCCAGGATCCTCAGTTTCACAGTCACTAAACAGACTCTAACTCTCCAGAGCTCTCTGTACAGAGCAGCAAATGGGGGAAAAAGCGCTTGTGGAGGTCAATTCTTCACGTTCCCTCACACTGTCGAAGCCATACCTGGGTTTGGGAGCCTAAGGCACTGTGGCCATCTTTCACTGACTTACTCAGGTCATCACTTTCCCCTCCCCTTGTGATTTTCAGCGAGATGCAGCCTTGCAGGGTTCTCTTCCTTAGATGTCCAAAAAAGGTAGCCAAACCTGACTGCTTATTCAGTCTTCCCTGGTGCAAAAGAGTGTTTGGCTGTGAAGGATGCTAGAACAATGGCTCTGCTCAAGGGCCTCAGTTTCCCAGTCGGAACAAGACCTAGTCTCCAGAGTCTCTGCTAACAGAGCAGACATGGGGAAATAGTCTGAGGAAGGTTTCCTGGAGGACTCCCTACCTTGGGGGAACCCTACCGGGGCTGGGGACTAGCATGTGTCCTCTTTCACTGACTTTCAGGTATTCACTTCCAGCCCCTAGTGAATTTTCAGGCCAGATGCAGCCGTTGCAGGGTCTCTTCCTTAGAGTCAAAATGGTAGCCCAAGGGGAACTGCTTATTCATTTTTCCTGGGTGCAAGAGGTGTTTGGCTGTGAAGACTGCAGAACAAATGGCTCTGCTCCCAGGCCTTCAGTTTCCCCTGAGTCCAGAACAGACCTAGTCTCCAGAGCTCTCCTGTCTACATAGCAACATGGGGAAAATAGCGCTGTGTAGCGGGTGCCTTCAGTTCCAGGGCTACTGTCGAAGCCCTACCCGGCCTTTGGAGCCTTAGGCACTAGTGGCCTCTTTCACTGACTTTCCAGCGTATCGCTTCCACAGCCCCTTGTGATTTTCCTCAGATGCAGCTTGCTGGGTCTCTTCCTTAGAGTCAAAAAAAGGTAGCCCAAGGGACTGCTTATTCAGTCTTCACCTGGTGCAAGATGGTGGTTTGGCTGTGAAGACGCCAGAACAATGGCTCTGCTCCCAGGGCCTCAGTATCCCAGTCAACAACTAGACCTATTCTCCAGAGCTCTCCTGCTACAGAGCAGACATGGGGAAAAAGCGCTGTGGAGAGTGCCTTCACGTTCCAGGGCACTGTCGAAGCGCTTAAACTGGGCTTTGGAGCTAGGCACCTGTTTGCTCTTTCATGATTTCCAGGTATCACTTTCCTTAGCCCTTTGATTTTTCAGCCAGATGCACCCTTGCAGGGTCTCTTCCTTAGATCCAATATAAAACTCCTGTAGATCTCAATCTTACAAATGCTCTATTCAGATCAGTACTCCCTGGTGCACGAGGATGGTACCATTTGAAGACGGCCAATGAAAATATATCTGCCTCCCAGGGCCCTCAGTTTATCCCAGTCCCGAACAGACCCATAGTCCTCCAGAGCTCTTGCTAGATAGTCAGACATGTGGGAAATAGCTTTGAGGAGGGGTTCCTTGAGCTATTCTGAGTTGGGGAAGCTAGAACAGGGTGAAGGGGCTCCTTCAACCTGTGGCATCTTTTCACTCACTTTTTCCACCGCATAACACTTCCAGCCGTATAGATTTTCAGCACAAGAATCCTTGTCACGGTTTCTTCCATTAAGAGTCAAAAACCATAGCCCAAGGGACTGCTACTCACCTTATTCAGACTCCTTCCCGTTGATTCAAGAGGAGTTTTGGTTGTGAAAGACGTGTTAGAAATAATGGCTCCTGCCTCCCAGGGCAACCATCAGTTTCCCGTCAGTCACGATACCTCGATCTTCAAGAGCTCATCTGATACTCAGAGCAGCCAGGGAAAATTGCTCTGAGGAGGGTTTGCGCTCCCTGTACAGAGCCTAGTCCTGTGACTCCCTACCTGGGTGCACCTTAGGTGAGCCGTAGGGCACTGTTGCCTCTATTATCACAGAGCCTTTCCAGGTGTCACTTCCCAGCCCCTTGTGATTTTCAGGCCTAGGATTGCAGCCTTGCCAGGTCTCTTCCTTAGAGTCGAATTATAACTTACCCGTAGCTCCATAGGTGGATAGCAGCTATAAATTCAGATCTTCCCTGGTGCAGAGAGGTGTTTGGCTGTGAAGATTGCAGATAACAAAGGACTATGCTCCACTAGGGCATCAGTTTCCCAGTCAGAAACAACAGGACCTATTCTCCAGAGCTCTCTGCTACAGAGCAGATGCATTGGGGAAAAGCGGCTGGTGAGGGGTGTGCCTTACACGTCCAGGGCCCTGTCAGAATGCCTTACCCTGTGCTTTGGAGCTAGGCACCTGTGGGCCTCTTTCACTGACTTTCAGGTATCACTTCCCAGCCCCTTGTGATTTTCAGCCAGATGCAGCCTTGCAGGGTCTTTTTCCTTAGAGTCAAAAAACGGTAGGCCAGATGAATGCTTCATCAGTTTGCTTTCTGGTAAAGTGGTTGTTTGCGCTGTGAAGACGCAGCACAATGGCTCTGCTCCCGGGCCTCATGTATCAGTCGCGAGCCCGACTATTCTCCAGAGCTGACCTGCTACCGAGCAAGCCCCTGTGGACTACTCTATGGAGGGAGGGGTTTATAGAGGACTGTGTTCATCTTTGGGGACAGTACCGGAAGTGGGGCACAAGGGCACTTGTGGCCCCTGCTTCAATGACTTTCCAGTATCACTTCCCAGCCCCTTGTGATTTTCAGCCAGATGCAGCCTTGCAGGGTCTCTTCCTTAGAGTCAAAAAAGGTAGCCCAAGGGACTGCTTATTCAGTCTTCCCTGGTGCAAGAGGTGTTTGGCTGTGAAAGACGCCAGAACAATGGCTCTGCTCCCAGGGCCTCAGTTTCCCAGTCAGAACAGACCTAGTCTCCAGAGCTCTCTGCTACAGAGCAGACATGGGGAAAAAAGCTCTGTGGAGGGTTCCTTCACGTTCCAGGGCACTGTCGAAGCCCTACCCGGGTGCTTTGGAGCCTAGGCACTGTGGCCTCTTTCACTGACTTTCCAGGTATCACTTCCCAGCCCCTTGTGATTTTCAGCCAGATGCAGCCTTGCAGGGTCTCTTCCTTAGAGTCAAAAAAGGTAGCCCAAGGACTGCTTATTCAGTCTTCCCTGGTGCAAGAGGTGTTTGGCTGTGAAGACGCCAGAACAATGGCTCTCTGCTCCCAGGCCTCAGTTTCCCAGTCAGAACAGACCTAGTCTCCAGAGCTCTCTGCTACAGAGCAGACATGGGGAAAAAGCGCTGTGGAGGGTGCCTTCACGTTCCAGGGCACTGTCGAAGCCTTACCTGGGCTTTGGAGCCTAGGCACTGTGGCCTCTTTCACTGACTTTCCAGGTATCACTTCCCAGCCCCTTGTGATTTTCAGCCAGATGCAGCCTTGCAGGTCTCTTCCTTAGAGTCAAAAAAGGTAGCCCAAGGGACTGCTTATTCAGTCTTCCCTGGTGCAAGAGGTGTTTGGCTGTGAAGACGCCAGAACAATGGCTCTGCTCCCAGGGCCTCAGTTTCCCAGTCAGAACAGACCTAGTCTCCAGAGCTCTCTGCTACAGAGCAGACATGGGGAAAAAGCGCTGTGGAGGGTGCCTTCACGTTCCAGGGCACTGTCGAAAGCCTTACCTGGGCTTTGGAGCCTAGGCACTGTGGCCTCTTTCACTGACTTTCCAGGTATCACTTCCCAGCCCCTTGTGATTTTCAGCCAGATGCAGCCTTGCAGGGTCTCTTCCTTAGAGTCAAAAAAGGTAGCCCAAGGGACTGCTTATTCAGTCTTCCCTGGTGCAAGAGGTGTTTGGCTGTGAAGACGCCAGAAACAATGGCTCTGCTCCCAGGGCCTCAGTTTCCCAGTCAGAACAGACCTAGTCTCCAGAGCTCTCTGCTACAGAGCAGACATGGGGAAATAGCTCTGAGGAGGGTTCCTTCACGCTTCCTGCCACTGTCGAAGCCCTACCCTGGGCTTTGGAGCCTAGGCACTGTGGCCTCTTTCACTGACTTTCCAGGTATCACTTCCCAGCCCCTTGTGATTTTCAGCCAGATGCAGCCTTGCAGGGTCTCTTCCTTAGAGTCAAAAAAGGTAGCCCAAGGGACTGCTTATTCAGTCTTCCCTGGTGCAAGAGGTGTTTGGCTGTGAAGACGCCAGAACAATGGCTCTGCTCCCAGGCCTCAGTTTCCCAGTCAGAACAGACCTAGTCTCCAGAGCTCTCTGCTACAGAGCAGACATGGGGAAATAGCTCTGTGGAGGGTTCCTTGAGGCTTCCAGGGCACTGTCGAAGCCCTACCCGGGGCTTTGGAGCCTAGGCACTGTGGCCTCTTTCACTGACTTTCCAGGTATCACTTCCCAGCCCCTTGTGATTTTCAGCCAGATGCAGCCTTGCAGGGTCTCTTCCTTAGAGTCAAAAAAAGTAGCCCAAGGGACTGCTTATTCAGTCTTCCCTGGTGCAAGAGGTGTTTGGCTGTGAAG
This sequence comes from Okapia johnstoni, assembly GCA_024291935.2. Taxonomy (NCBI): domain Eukaryota; kingdom Metazoa; phylum Chordata; class Mammalia; order Artiodactyla; family Giraffidae; genus Okapia; species Okapia johnstoni. The sequence continues at coordinate 226 of JAGTYA010000406.1, read as the reverse complement.
ACGCCAGAACAATGGCTCTGCTCCCAGGGCCTCAGTTTCCCAGTCAGAACAGACCTAGTCTCCAGAGCTCTCTGCTACAGAGCAGACATGGGGAAAAAGCGCTGTGGAGGGTGCCTTGAGGCTCCAGGGCCTTGTCGAAGCCTTACCTGGTGCTTTGGAGCCTAGGCACTGTGGCCCTCTTTCACTGACTTTCCAGGTATCACTTCCCAGTCCCTTGTGATTTTCA
>JAGTYA010000405.1:0-26916 GCA_024291935.2 Okapia johnstoni | reverse complement strand
AACCGCCCCGGTAGGGCTTCCCCAAACCCGTGGCTTCCCCAAGCCCCGGAACCTCAAGGAACACTCCTCAGAGCTATTGCCCAATGTGTGCTCTGTAGCAGAGAGCTCTGGAGACTAGGTCTGTTCTGACTGGGAAACTGAGGCGCTGGGAGCAGACGCATTGTTGTGGCTACTTAACAGACAAACACCTCTTGCACCAGGGAAGTCTGAATAAGCACTCCCTTGGGCTATCTTTTATGACTCTAAGGAAAAGACCCTGCAAGGCTCCATTTGGTTGAAAAGCACAAGGGGCTGGAAAGTGCTAGCTGGAAAGTCAGTGGTAGGGGCCATTGTGCCTAGGCCCCACCGCCCCGGTAGTGCTTCCCCAAGCCCGAGAACGTCAAGGCACCCTCCTCAGTGCTAATGCCCCATCTGTGCTCTGTAGCAGAGAGCTCTGGATACTAGGCCTGGTCTGACTAGGAAACTGAGGCCTGGAGGCAAACCCATTGTTGTCCCTTCATAACAGCAAACACCTGTTTCCCAAGGAAGATTAGATAAGCACTCCCTTGGGCTACCTTTTATGACTCTAAGGAAGAGACCCTGCCAGGCTCCATTTGGTTGAAAAGCACAAGGGGCTGGAAAGTGCTAGCTGGAAAGTCAGTGTTAGGGGCCATTGTGCCTAGGCCCCACCGCCCCGGTAGGGCTTCCCCAAGCCCATGAACGTCAAGGCACCCTCCTCAGAGCTAATTCCCCATGTGTGCTCTGTATCAGAGAGCTGTGGAGACTAGGTCTGTTCTGACTGGGAAACTGAGGCCCTGGGATCAGACCCATTGTTGTGGCTTCTTAACAGACAAACAGCTCTTGCACCAGGGAAGCTTGAATAAGCACTCCCTTGGGCTAACTTTTATGACTCTAAGGAAGAGACCCTGCCAGACTGCCTGTGGCTGAAAATCGCAAGGGGTGGAATGTGCTACCTGAAATGTCAGTGGAAGGGATCACAGTGCCTAGGCCCAACCGCCCGGGTAGGGCTTCCCCAATCCAGGGAATCTCAAGGAACACTCCTCAGAGCTATTGCCCCATGTGTGCTCTGTAGCAGAGGGCTCTGGAGATTACTAGGTCCCTTCTGCCTGGAAACTGAGGACATCGGAACTGACCCATTGCTGTGGCTTCTTAACAGACAAACACCTCTTCAACCAGGGAAGCCTGAATAAGCACTCCTTTGGGCTACCTTTTATGACTCTAAGGAAGAGACCCTGCCAGGCTGCCTGTGGCTGAAAATCACAAGGGGTGGAATGTGCTACCTGAAAAGTCAGTGGAAGGGATCACAGTGCCTAGGCCCCACCGCCCGGGTAGAGCTTCCCCAATCCAGGGAATCTCAAGGAACACTCCTCAGAGCTATTGCCCCATGTGTGCTCTGTAGCAGAGGGCTCTGGAGACTACTAGGTCTCTTCTGCCTGGAAACTGAGGACCTCGGAACTGACCCATTGCTGTGGCTTCTTAACAGACAAACACCTCTTGAACCAGGGAAGCCTGAATAAGCACTCCCTTGGGCTACCTTTTATGACTCTAAGGAAGAGACCGTGCCAGGCTCCATTTGGTTGAAAAGCACAAGGGGCTGGAAAGTGCTAGCTGGAAAGTCAGGGGTAGGGGCCACAGTGCCTAGGCCCCACCGCCCCGGTAGGGCTTCCCCAAGCCCGTGAACGTCAAGGCACCCTCCTCAGAGCTAATTGCCCCATGTGCGCTCTGTAGCAGAGAGCTCTGGAGACTAGGCCTGGTCTGTTCTGACTGGGAAACTGAGGCCTGGGAGGAGACCCATTGTTGTGGCTTCTTAACAGACAAAACCCTCTTGCACCAGGGAAGCCTGAATAAGCACTCCCTTGGGCTACCCTTTTATGACTCTAAGGAAGAGACCCCTGCCAGGCTGCCTTTGGCTGAAAATCACAAGGGGCTGGAAAGTGCTACCTGGAAAGTCAGTGGAAGAGGCCACAGTGCCTAGGCCCCACCGCCCGGGTAGGGCTTCCCCAAGCCAGGGAACCTCAAGGAACACTCCTCAGAGCTATTTTTCCCCATGTGTGCTCTGTAGCAGAGAGCTCTGGAGACTACTAGGTCTGTTCTGACTGGGAAACTGAGGCCCTGGGAGCAGACCCCATTTGTTGTGCCTTCTTAACAGACAAACACCTCTTGCACCAGGGAAGCTTGAATAAGCACTCCCTTGGGCTACCTTTTTTATGACTCTAAGGAAGAGACCCTGCCAGGCTGCCTTTGGGCTGAAAATCACAAAGGGGCTGGAAAGTGCTACCTGGAAAAGTCAGTGGAAAGAGGCCACAGTGCCTAGGCCCCACCCCCGCCCGGGTAGGGCTTCCCCAAGCCAGGGAACCTCAAGGAACACTCCCTCAGAGCTATTTTGCCCCATGTGTGCTCTGTAGCAGAGAGCTCTGGAGACTAGGTCTGTTCTGACTGGGAAACTGAGGCCTGGGTGGGAGCAGACCCATTGTTGTGGGCTTCTTAACAGACAAACACACCTCTTGCACCAGGGAAGCCTGAATAAGCACTCCCTTGGGCTACCTTTTATGACTCTAAGGAAGAGACCCTGCCAGGCTGCCTCTTGGCTGAAAATCACAAGGGGCTGGAAAGTTGGAAAGTGCTACGTGGAATGTCAGTGGAAGAGGCCACAGTGCCTGGGCCCCACCACCCCGGTAGGGCTTCCCCAAGCCAGGGAACCTCAAGGAACACTGCTCAGAGCAATTGCCGCGTGTGTGCTAGGTAGCAGAGAGCTCTGGAGACTAGGTCTGTTCTGACTCTGAAACTGAGGGCCTGGGAGCGGACCTATTGTTGTGGATTCTCAACAAACAACTCTTGCACCAGGGAAGCCTGAATAAGCACTCCCTTGGGCTACCATTTATGAGTCTAAGGAAGAGACCCTGCCAGGCTGCTTTGGCTGAAAATCACAAGGGTCTGGAAAGTGCTACCTGGAAAGTCAGTGGAAGAGGCCACAGTGCCTAGGCACCAAAGCCCGGGTAGGGCTTCCCCAAGCCAGGGAACCTCAAGGAACACTCCTCAGAGCTATTGCCCTATGTGTGCTCTGTAGCACAGAGCTCTGGAGTCTAGGTCTGTTCTGACTGGGAAACTGAGGCCCTAGGAGCAGACCCAATGTTTTGGCTTCTTAACAAACAAGCACCTGTTGCACCAGGGAAGCCTGAATAAGCACTCCCTTGGGCTACCTTTTATGACTCTAAGGAAGAGACCCTGCCAGGCTGCCTTTGGCTGAAATTCAGAAGGGGCTGGAAAGTGCTACCTGGAAAGTCAGTGGAAGAGGCCACATTGCCTAGGCCCCACCACTCGGGTAGGGCTTCCCCAAGATAGGGAACCTCAAGGAACACTCCTCAGAACTATTGCCCCATGTGTGCTCTGTAGCAGAGAGCTCTGGAGACTACTAGGTCTGTTCTGACTGGGAAACTGAGGCCCTGGGAACAGAAGCATTGTTGTGGCTTCTTAACAGAAAAACAACTGTTCCACCATGGAAGCCTGAATAAGCACTCCCTTGGGCTACCATTTACGACTCTACAAAAGAGACCCTGCCAGGCTGCCTTTGACTGAAAGTCACAGAGGGCTGTAAAGTGCTACCTGGAAACTCAGTGGAAGAGGCCACAGTGCCTAGGCCCCACCGCCCAGGTTGGGCTTCCCCAAGCCGGGGAACCTCAAGGAACACTCCTCAGAGCTATTGCCCCATGTGTGCTCTGTGGCAGAGAGCTCTGGAAACTAGGTCTGTTCTGACTGGGAAACTGAGGCCCTGGGAGCAGACCCATTGTTGTGGCTTCTTAACAGACAAACACCTCTTGTACCAGGGAAGCCTGAATAAGCACTCCCTTGGGCTAACTTTTATGACTCTAAGGAAGAGACCCTGCGGGGCTACCATTGGCTGAAAATCACAAGGGGCTCAAAGTGCTACCTGAAATATCAGTGGAAGAAACCTCAGTGCCTAGGCCCTACGTTCCGGGTAGGGCTTCCCCAAGCCGGGGAACCTCAAGGAATACTTCTCGGAGATATTGCCCTGTGTGTGCTCTGTAGCAGAGAGCTCTGGAGTCTAGGTCTGTTCTGACTGTGAAACTGATTCCCTGGGAGCAGACCCATTGTTGTGGCTTCTTAACAGACAAACACCTCTTGCATCAGGGAAGCCTGAATAAGCACTCCCTTGGGCTACCTTTTATGACTCTAAGGAAGAGACCCTGCCAGGCTTCCTTGGCTGAAAATCACAAGGGGCTGGAAAGTACTACCAGGAAAGTCAGTGGAAGAGGCCACAGGGCCTAGGCCCCACGGCCCGGATAGGGCTTCCCCAAGCCGGGGAACCTCAAGGAACACTCCTCAGAACTATTGCCCCATGTGTGCTCTGTAGCAGAGAGCTCTGGAGACTAGGTCTGTTCTGACTGGGAAAGTGAGGCCGTGGTAGCAGACACATTGTTGTGGCTTCTTAACAGACAAACACCTCTTGCACCAGGGAAGCCTGAATAAGCACTCCCTTGGGCTACCTTTTATGAGTCTAAGAAAGAGACGCTGTCAGGCTGCCTTTGGCTCAAAATGACAAGGGGCTGGAAAGTGCTACCTGGAAAGTCAGTGGAAGAGATCACAGTGCCTAGGCCCCACCGCCCGGGTAGGGCTTCCCCAAGCCTGGGAACCTCAAGGAACACTCCTCAGAGCTATTGCCCCATGTGTGCTCTGTAGCAGAGAGCTCTGGAGACTAGGTGTGTTCTGACTGGGAAACTGAGGCCGTGGTAGCAGACACATTATTGTGGCTTCTTAACAGACAAACAACACTTGCACCAGGAAGCCTGAATGAGCACTCCCTTGGGCTACCTTTTATGAGTCTAAGAAAGAGACGCTGTCAGGCTGCCTTTGGCTCAAAATGACAAGGTGCTGGAAAGTGCTACCAGGAAAGTCAGTGGAAGAGGCCAGAGTGCCTAGGCCCCACCGCCCATGTAAGGCTTCCGCAAGCCGGGGAACCTCAAGGAACACTCCTCAGAGCTTTTGCCCCATGTGTGCTCTCTTGCAGAGAGCTCTGAAGACTAGGTCTGTCCTGACTGGGAAACTGAGGCCCTGGGAGCAGACCCATTGTTGTGGCTTCTTAAAAGACAAACAGCTCTTGCACCAGGGAAGCTTTAATAAGCACTCCCTTCGGCTACCTATTATGAGTCTAAGGAAGAGACCCTGCCAGGCTGCTTTTGGCTGAAAATGACAAGGGGCAGGAAAGTGCTACCTGGAAATTCAATGGAAGAGGCCAGAATGCCTAGGCCTCACCGCCCGGGTAGGGCTTCCCCAAGCCGGGGAACCTCAAGGAACACTCCTCAGAGCTATTGCCCCATGAGTGCTCTGTAGCAGAGAGCTCTGGAGACTACTAGGTCTGTTTTGACTGGGAAACTGAGGCCCTGGGAGCAGACCCATTGTTCTGGTTTCTTAACAGACAAACACCTCTTGCACCAGGGAAGCTTTAATAAGCACTCCCTTGGGATACCTTTTCTGACTCTAAGGAAGAGACCCTGCCAGGCTGCCTTTGGCTGAAAATCACAAGGGGCTGGAAAGTGCTACCTGGAAAGTCAGTGGAAGAGGCCACAGTGCCTAGGCCCCACAGCCCGGGTAGGGCTTCCCCAAGCCAGGGAACTCAAGGAAAACTCCTCAGAGCTATTGCCCCATGTGTGCTCTGTAGCAGAGAGCTCTGGAGACTAGGGTCTGTTCTGACTGGGAAACTGAGGCCCTGGGAGCAGACCCATTGTTGTGGCTTCTTAACAGCCAAACACCTCTTGCACCAGGGAAGCCTGAATAAGCACTCCCTTGGGCTACCTTTTATGACTCTAAGGAAGAGAGACCCTGCCAGGCTGCCTTTGGCTGAAAATCACAAGGGGCTGGAAAGTGCTACCTGGAAAGTCAGTGGAAAGAGGCCACAGTGCCTAGGCCCCACCGCCCGGGTAGGGCTTCCCCAAGCCAGGGAACCTCAAGGAACACTCCTCAGAGCTATTGCCCCCATGTGTGCTCTGTAGCAGAGAGCTCTGGAGACTAGGTCTGTTCTGACTGGGAAACTGAGGCCCTGGGAGCAGACCCATTGTTTTGGGTTTCTTAACAGAGCCAAACACCTGTTGCACCAGGGAAGCCAGAATAAGCACTCCCTTGGGCTACCTTTTATGACTCTAAGAAGAGACCCTGCCAGGCTGCCTTTGGATGAAAATCACAAGGGGCTGGAAAGTGCTACCTGGAAAATCAGTGGTAGAGGGCCACAGCGCCTAGGCCCCACCGCCCGGGTAGGGCTTCCCCAAACCCGGAACCTCAAGGAACACTCCTCAGAGCTATTTCCCCATGTGTGCTCTGTAGCAGAGAGCTCTGGAGACTAGGTGTGTTCTGACTGGGAAAAGTGAGGCCCTGGGAGCAGACCCATTGTTGTGGCTTCTTAACAGACAAAACACCTCTTGCATCAGGGAGGCCTGAATAAGCACTCCCTTGGGCTAACTTTTATGATTCTAAGAAAGAGAGTTTGTCAGGCTGCCTTCGGCTGAAAATCACAAGGGGCTGGAAAGTGCTACCTGGAAAGTCAGTTTGAAGAGACCACAGTGCCTAGGCTCCCACCACCCGGTATGGGCTTCCCCAGTGCCCGGGAACGTCAAGGGAACCCTCCTCAGAGCTTTTTGCCCCCATGTGTGCTCTGTAGCAGAGAGCTCTGGAGACTAGGTCTGTCTGACTGGGAAACTGAGGCCCTTGGAGCAGACCCATTGTTGGGCTTCTTAACAGCACAAACACCTCTTGCACCAGGGAAGATTGAATAAGCACTCCCTTGGGCTACCTTTTCTGACTCTAAGGAAGAGACCCTGCCAGGCTGCCTTTGGCTGAAAATCACAAGGGGCTGGGAAGTGCTACCTGGAAAGTCAGTTTGTAGAGGCCACAGTGCCTAGGCCCCACTGCCCCGGGTAGGGCTTCCCCAGTGCCCTGGAACGTCAAGGAACACCCTCCTCAGAGCTATTGTCCCATGTGTGCTCTGTAGCAGAGAGCTCTGGAGACTAGGTCTGTTCTGACTGGGAAACTGAGGCCCTGGGAGCAGACCCATTGTTGTGGCTTCTTAACAGCAAACACCTGTTGCATCAGGGAAGGATGGAATAAGCAGCACTCCCTTGGGCTACCTTTTATGACTCTAAGGAAGAGACCCTGCCAGGCTGCCTTTGGGCTGAAAATCACAAGGGGCTGGAAAGTGCTACCTGGAAAGTCAGTGGTAGGAGCCACATCGCCTAGGCCCCACTGCCCGGGTAAGGCTTCCCAGTGCAAGGAACCTCAAGGCACCTCCTCAGAGCTTTTTGGCCCATGTGTGCTCTGTAGCAGAGAGCTCTGAGACTAGGTCTGGTTCTGACTGGGAAACTGAGGCCCTGGGAGCAGACCCATTGTTGTGGCTTTCTTAACAGCGCAAACACTTGCTGTTCTAGGGAGGGTTGAAGAAGCACTCCCTTGGGCTACCTTTTTGCTCCCTCTAAGGAAGAGACCCTGCCAGGCTGCCTTGGGGCTGAAAATCACAAGGGCTATGAAGTGCTACCTGGAAAGTCAAGTTGTTGGGGCCATAGTGCCTAGGTCCCTAAGCCCATGTAAGGCTTCGACAGTGCCCTGTAATGTGAAGGCACCCTCCACAGCGCTTTTTCCCATGTCTACTCTGTAGCAGAGAGCTCTTAAGACTAGGCCTGGTCTGACTGGGAAACTGAGGCCTCGAGAACAAACCCACTTTGTTGTGGCTCTTAACAGCCAAACACCTCTTGCACCAGGGGGAGATTGAATAAGCACTCCCTTGGGCTACCTTTTATGACTAAGGAAGAGACCCTGCCACACAACTTTGGGCTGAAAATCACAAGGGGCTGGTAAGTGCTACCTGGAAATTCAGTGATTTAGAGGCCACAGTGCCTAGGCCCACAGCGCCCAGATAAGCTTCCCCAAGCCCTGGAACGTGAAGGCACACTCCACAGAGCTATTTTTCCATGTGTGCTCTGTAGCAGAGAGCTCTCTGGAGACTAGGTCTGTTCTGACTAGGAAACTGAGGCCCTGGAAGCAGACCCATTGTTGTGGCGCTTCTTCACAGACAAACACCTGTTGTGCCACCAGGGAGGATTGAATAAATAAGCACTCCCTTGGGCTGTCTTTTATGCCTCTAAGGAAGAGACCCTGAAACGCTGCTTTGGGGCTGAAAATCACAAGGGGCTGGAAAGTGCTACCTGGAAAGTCAGTTGTAGGGGACCATAGTGCCTAGGTCCCAAAGCCCCATGTAAGGGCTTTGACAGTGCCCTGGAACGTCAAGGCACCCTCCACAGCGCTTTTTCCCCATGTGTGCTCTATAGCAGAGAGCTCTGGAGACTAGGTCTCGTCTCTGACTAGGAAACTGAGGCCCTGGGAGCAGACCCATTGTTGTGGCTTCTTAACAGACAAACACCTCTTGAACCAGGGAGGAGATTGAATAAGCACTCCCTTGGGCTACCTTTTATGACTCTAAGGAAGAGACCCTGCCAGGCTGCCTTTGGCTGAAAATCACAAGGGGCTGGAAAGAGCTACCTGGAAAGTCAGTGGTAGAGGCCACAGTGCCTAGGCGCCCGAACGACCGAGTAGGGCTTCCCCAAGCCAGGGAACCTCAAGGAACCCTCCTCAGAGCTATTGCCCAATGTGTGCTATCTAGCAGAGAGCTCTTGAGACTAGGTCTGTTCTGACTGCGAAACTGAGGCCCTGGGAGCAGATCCATTGTAGTGGCTCTGAACAGCCCAACAGTTGCTGTTCGATGGAGGATGGAAAAAGCAATACCTTGTGCTGCCTTTGCTCCCTCCATGGAAGAAATCCTGCCATGCTGCCCTCAGGCTGAAAATAACATGGGGCTAGGAACTGCTACCTGGGAAGTATGTTTGTAGGGGCCATAGGAATTAGGGCCCACCGCTCGGGGAAGTCTTCGACAGTGCCCTGGAACGTGAAGGCACCCGTCACAGCGCTTTTTCCACATGTCAGCTGTGTAGCAGAGAGCTCTAGAGACAAGGCCTGGTCTGACTAGGAAACTGAGGCCTGGAGGCAAACCCATTGTTGTGGATTCCTAATAGCCAAACACCTGTTGCGCCAGGAGGATTGAATAAGCACTCCCATTGGTTACCTTTTAAGACTCTAAGGAAGAGACCCTGAAACGGTGCTTTGGGGCTGAAAATCAAAAGGGGCTGGTAAGTGCTACCTGGAAAGTCAGTTGTAGGGGCCATAGTGCCTAAGTCCCAAAGCCCAGGTAAGGCTTCGACAGTGTGCTGGAACGTGAAGGCACCCTCCACAGCGCTTTTTCCACATGTCTGCTCTGTAGCAGAGAGCTCTGGAGACTAGGCCTCGTCTGAAGGGGAAACTGAGGCCTGGAGGTAAACCCACTGTTGTAGCGTCTTAACAGCCAAACACCTCTTGCACCAGGGAAGATTGAATAAGCACTCCCTTGGGCTACCTTTTATGACTCTAAGGAAGAGACCCTGCCAGGCTGCCTTTGGCTCAAAATCACAAGGGGCTGGAAAGTGCTACCTGAAAATCAGTGGAAGAGGCCACAGTGCCTAGGCCCCACCGCCCGGGTAGGGCTTCCCCAAGCCAGGGAACCTCAAGGAACCCTCTTCAGAGCTATTGCCCCCTGTGTGCTCAGTAGCAGAGAGCTCTTGAGACTAGGTCTGTTCTGACTGGGAAACTGAAGCCCTGGGAGCAGACCCATTGTAGGGGCTTCTGAACCGCCCAACACTTGCTGTTCGAGGGAAGATGGAAAAAGCAATACCTTGTGCTGCCTTTGCTCACTCCATGGGAGAGATCCTGCCAGGACGCACTAAGGCTGAAAATCACATGGGGCTAGGAACTTCTACCTGGGATGTATGTTTGTAGGAGCCGTAGAAATTTGGGCCCACCGCCCGGGTAAGGCTTCGACAGTGCCCTGGAATCTGAAGGCACCCTTCTCACCGCTTTTTTTACATGTCTGCTTTGTAGCAGAGAGCTCTGGAGACTAGGCCTGGTCTCACTAGGAAACTGAGTCCTGGAGGAAAACCCATTGTTGTGGATTCTCAACAGCGAAACACCTGTTGTGCCAGTTATGATTGAATAAGCACTCCGTTAGGCTACCTTTTATGACTCTAAGGAAGAGACACTGAAAGGCTGCTTTGGGGTTGAAAATCAAAAGTGGCTGTAAAGTGCTACCTGGAAAGTCAGCTGTAGGGGCCATATTGTCTAGGTCCCACAGCCCGGGTAGGGCTTACCCCAGCCCAGGAACGTTAAGACACCCTCCTCAGAGCTATTTCCCCATGTGTTCTCTGTAGCAGAGAGTTCTAGAGACTAGGTCTGTTCTGAATGGGAAACTGAGGCCCTGGGAACAGAACCATTGTAGGGGCTTCTGAAGAGCCCCACACTTGCTGTGCGAAGGAGGATTGAATCAGCACTCTGTTGGGCTGCCTTTTCTCCCTCCAAGGAAGACGGCCTGCTAGGCCGCATTCGGGCTGGAAATCACATTGGACGGGGAAGTGCTAGCTGGGAGGTCAGTTTTCGGCGGCTGGAACGCCTAGGCACCACTTCCAGGGTAGGGCTTTCCCAGTGCCCGGGAACATCAAGGCACCCTCTACACCGTTGTTTCCCAATGTGTGCTCTGTAGCAGAGAGCTCGGGAGACTAGGGCAGGTCTGTCTAGGAAACTGAGGTCCTGGGAGGAACCCTTGGTTGTGTCTTCTGATCAGGCCAACACTTGATGAGGGAAGGCGGAATGAATCAGCACTCCCTTGGGCTGCATTTGCTCCCTCCAAAGAAGACAGCCTGCTAGGCCGCATTCGGGCTGAAAATCAGATTGGACTGGGAAGTGCTAGCTGGAATCTCAGTTTTCAGTGGCTAGCAGGCTGTCTTCTTTGGAGGGAGCAAATGCAGCCCAAGGAATTGCGGATACAATTCCCCTTCCCGCATCAAGTGTTGGGCTGTGCAGAAGCCACAACCAAGGGTTCCTCCCAGGACCTCAGTTTCCTAGTCAGACCAGGCCTAGTCTCGCGAGCTCTCTGCTACAGAGCACACATTAGGAAACAACGGTGTCGAGGGTGCCTTGACGTTCCCGGGCACTGGGGAAGCCATACCCGGGAAGTGGGGCCTAGGCGCACCAAACGCTGAAAACTGACTTCCCAGCTAGCACTTCCCCGTCCAATGTGATTTTCAGCCCGAATGCGGCCTAGCAGGCCGTCTTCCTTGGAGGGAGAAAAGGCAGCCCAACAGAGTGCTGAGTCAATCCTCCTTCGCACAGCAAGTGCGGGGCTGTTCAGAAGCCACAAAATGGGGCTGATTCCAGAGCTTCAGTTTCCTAGTCAGATCAGGCGTATTCGCGCAAGCTCTCTGCTACAGAGCACACATTGGGAATCAAAGTTGCGGAGGGTGCCTTGACGTTCCCGGGCACTGGGAAAGCCCTACCCGGGAAGTGGGGCCTGGGAGCTCTGGCCGCTAAAAACTGACTTCCCAGCTAACACTTCCCAGTCCGATGGCACCTGCACCTGGTGCAGGCTCGGCAGTCTCTCTTCCTTGCAGGGAGGAAAGGCAGCCCCGGAGAGTCGTTTTCAGGCTTTCCTCGCGGGGCAAGAGAGAAGCTCTTCAGACACCAAAACCCTGGGGCTGTTTCAGCGCTTGACTTCCCAATCAGACCAGGGCTAGTCGCGCAAGCTCTCTGCTACAGAGCACACTTGCGGAAACAGTGGTGTGGAGGCTGCCTTGACATTCCCTGGCACTGGGAAAGCCTCTCCCTGGAAGTGGGGCTAGGCGCTCCAGCCGCTGAAAACTGACTTCCCGGCTAGCACTTCCCAGTCCAATGTGATTTTCAGGTCAAATGCGGCCTAGCAGCCTGTCTTCTTTGGAGGGAGCAAATGCAGCCCAAGGAAGTGCTGATTCAATCCGCATTCTCGCATCAAGTGTTGGGCTGTTCAGAAGCCACAACCAAGGGTTCTTCCCAGGACCTCTGTTTCCTAGTCAGACCAGGTCTAGTCTCGCGAGCTCTCTGCTACAGAGCACACATTGGGAAACAATGGTGTGGAGGATACCTTGACGTTCCCGGGGACTTGGGAAGCCCTACCCGGGAAGTGAGGCCTAGGGGCTCCAGCCGGTGAAAACTGACTTCCCAGCTAGCACTTCCCAGTTCAATGTGATTTGCAGGTCAAATGCGGCCTAGCAGGCTTTCTTCTTTGGAGGGAGTAAATGTAGCGCAAGGGAGTGCTGATTCAATCTTCTCCAGGGAACAGAATGTCGAAGCCTTACCTGGGCTTTGGGACCTAGGCACTATGCCCCCTACAAATGACTTTCCAGGTAGCACTTCCCAGCCCCTTGTGATTTTCAGCCAAAGGCAGCGTGGCAGGCTGTTTTCCTTAGGGTCATAAAAGGTAGCCCAAGGGAGTGCTTATTCAATATTCCCAGGTGCTAGACGTGTTTGGCTGTTAATACTCCACAACAATGGTTTTGCCTCCAGGCCTCAGTTTCCCAGTCAGACCAGGCCCCTAATTCCTATGGCCCCTACAAACATACTTCGCAGGCAGCAGTTCCTAGCCCCATGTTAGTTTCAGCCTGAGGGCAGCATGGCAGGATTTCTTCCATGGAGGGAGCAAAGGAAGCACAAGGTATTGTTTTTTCCATCCTCCATTGAACAGCAACTGTTGGGCTGTTCAGAAGCCCCTACAATGGATCTTCTCCCCGGGCCTCAGTTTTCCAGTCAGAACACACCTAGTCTCAAGAGCTCTCTACTACAGAGCACACATCTGGCAATAGCTCTGAGGAGTGTTCCTTGAGGTTCCCTGGCTTGGGGAAGCGCTACCCGGGCGCTGGGGCCTAGGCACTGTGACCTCTTCCACTGAATTTCCAGGTAGCACTTTCGAGCCCCTTGTGATTTCCAGCCAAAGGCAGCCTGGCAGGGTGTCTTCCTTAGAGTCATAAAAGGTAGCCCAAGGGAGTGCTTATTCAATCTTTCCTGGTGCAAGAGGTGTTTGGCTGTTAAGACGCCACAACAATGGGTTTGGCTCCTGGCCTCGTTTCCCATTCAGACCAGGCATAGTCGCCAGAGCTCTCTGCTACAGAGCAGACATGTGGAAAAAGCACTGTGGAGGGTGCCTTCACGTTCCAGGTCACTGTCGAAGACTTGCTTGGGCTTTGGGATCTAGGCACTATGGCCCCTACACCTTACTTTCCAGGTAGCACTTCCCAGCCACTTTTGATTTTCAGCCCCAAAGCAGCGTTTCAGGGTCTCTTCCTTAGGCTCATAAAAGGTAGCCCAAGGGAGTGCTTATTCAATCTTCCCTGGTGCAAGAGGTGTTTGCTTGTTAGGAAGACACAACAATGGGTCTGCTCCCAGGGCCTCAGTTTTCCAGTCAGAACAGACCTAGTCTCAAGAGCTCTCTACTACAGAGCAAACATCGTAGCACTTTCCAGCCCCTTGTGATTTTCAGGAAAAGGCAGCCTGACAGGGTCTCTTCCTTAGAGTCATAAAAGGTAGCCCAAGGGAGTGCTTATTCAATCTTCCCAGGTGCAAGAGAGGTGTTTGTCTGTTAAGACGCCACAACAATGGGTTTGCCGACATGTCAAACCAGTGCGAAAACAGACCTAGTCTCAAGGGTCCCTGATACAATCCAGGTTTGTGCGAATAGCTTGATCGAAGTTTCTTCCTACCCTGGCTTGGTGGGAACTCAGGCGCATCGCTAGTCACTGTGGCCTCTTCCACTGACTTTCAAGGTAGATTTCCAGCCCTTGTGATTTTAGCCTAATGCGAGGGTCGTTTCTGGGTTCTTCCTTAGAGTCAAAAAAAGGTAGCCTAAAGGGAGTGCTTATTCAATCTTCCACTGGTGCAAGAGGTTTGTTTGGCTGTTAAGAACACCACTACAAGGGTTTTGCCTCCAGGCTCAGTTTCCCTTTCAGACAAGGCCTAATCTCCAGGAGCTCTCTGCTTAGAGCAGACATGTGTGGAAAAAAGCTCTGTGGGGGTGCTTTTTCCCCCCCCCCCCCAAACCCATTCCAGGGCACTGTCGAAGCCTTACCTGGGCTTTTGGGGACCTAGGCACTATGGCCCCAACAATCTGATTTTCCAAGGGGTAGCCACTTCACAGCCCCGTGTGTTTTTCAGGCCAAGTCGCCAAAGGCGGTTAGTGTGTCTTCCTTAGAGTCATAAAAGGTTAGCCAAGGGTAGTGTTATTCAATCTTCCAGTTGCAAGAGGTGTTTGTCTGTTAAGAGGCACAACAATGGTTTGCTCCAGGGCCTCAGTTTCCCTTAGTCAGAACAGGACTTAGTCTCAAGAGCTCTCTGCTACAGAGAAACACATGTGGGAATAGGCTTGAGGAGTGTGCCTTTGAGGTTCAATGGCTTGGGGAAGCCCTACTACCGGGACGGTGGGGCCTAGGCACTGTGGCCTCTTTACAGACTTACCCAGGTAGGTGACTTTCAGCCCTTGTGATTTTCAGCTCAAAGGCAGCGTTTCAGGGTCTCTTCCTTAGTGAGTGATAAAAGGTAGCCCAAGGGAGTGCTTAATCAATCTTCCAGGTGCAAGAGGTGTTTTTGTCTGTGAAGAACGCCACAACAATGGGTCTGCTCAGGGACTCTGTTTCCCAGATCAGAAAGGGCCTAGTCTCAAGAGCTCTCTGCTACAGATCACACATGTGGCAAGTAAAGCGCTGTGGAGGGTGCCATTTGATGGTTCATGGCTTGTCGAAATCTTACTGGGGTTTGGGGCCTAGGCACTGGGTGGCCCTTACAAACTGACTTTTCCTTGGTAGAACTTTTCCAGCCCCATGTGATTTTCAGCAGCCAAAGGCAGCGTTTCCAGTGTCTCTTCCTTAGAGTCATAAAGGTAGCCCAAGGGAGTGCTTATTTCAATCTTCCCATGGTGCAAGAGGTGTTTGGCTTTAAAGACGCCACAACAATGGGTTTTCACTCCAGGCCTCGTTTCGCGACTTCAGAACAGGCCTAGTTCTCCAGAGCTCTCTGAGCTACAGAGCAGACATGTTGGAAAAAGTGCTGTGGAGGGTGCCTTCACCGTTCAGGGCACTGGCGAAGCCTTACTGGGGCTTTGGGGTCCTAGGCACTATGGCCTACAACTGATTTTCCAGGTTAGCACTTTCAGCCCTTTTGATTTTCAGCCCCAAAGCAGCATTTCAGGGATCTTCCTTAGAGTCATAAAAGGTAAGCCAAAGGGAGTGCTTATTCAATCTTCCCTGGTGCAAGAGGTGTTTGGCTGTTAGGAAGCACTCAACAATGGGTCCTGCTCCTAGGCCTCAGTTTTCCAGTCAGAACAGGCTAGTCTCAAGAGCTGCTCTGCTACAGAGCAGACATGAGGGAAATAGCGCTCCCGGAGTGTGCCATCACGTACCAGGGCAGGGCTAAGATTACAGGGGCGCTGGGGCCCAGTAGGAACTGTTATCTTCTATGACTTTCCAGGTACGCACTTTCCAAGCCCTTGTGATTTTCAGTGAAAGTCAGCCAGGCAGGGTGTCTTCTTTAGAGTCATAAAAGGTTAGCCAGGGAGTGCTTATTCAATCTCCCTGGTGACAAGAGGTGTTTATCTGTTGAAGAAGCACAAAACAATGGGTCTTGGCCCAGGGCCTCAGATTCCATGTAAGAACTGACTAGTTTCATGAGCTCTCTGCTACAGAGCACACATGGGGCAAATAGCTTGCGCCCTAGGGAAGTGTTCTCACGATTGAGGTTTCTTGGCTTGGGGACTCAGAAGCACTACTGCCGGGCGCTGGGGCCTAGGCATTGTGGCTCTTCCACTGACTTTTCCAGGGTAGCACTTTCCTCACCCCTTGTGATTTTCAGCCCAAGGCAGCGTGGAGGGTGGTCTTCCTTAGAGTCATAAAAGGTAGCCAAGGGGAGTGCTTATTCAATCTTCCAGGTGCAAGAGGTGTTTTGGCTGTTAAGAGCCACAACAATGGGTTTGCCTCGCAAGGTACTCAGTTTCCCAGTCAGACCAGACCTAGTCTCCAGAGCTCTCTGCTACAGAGAAGCCATGTGGAAAAAGCGCTGTGGAGGGTGCTTCACGTTCCAGGGGCACTGTTGAATCGCTTACTCCTGGCGCTTTGGGGACCTAGGCTGTTATTGACTTCTAAATCTGATTTTTCAGTAGCACTTTCAGGCCCCTTGTGATTTTTCAGCAAAGGCGCAGCCTGGCAGGGTCTCTTCGTTAGAGAGTATAAAAGGTAGGCAAGGGAGTGCTTATTCAATCTTCCCAGGTGCAAAGTGGTGTTTTGTGTTAAGACGCCCACAAAAATGGGTTTGCTTCCAGGTCCTCAGTTTCCTCAGTCAGAAAGACCTAGTCTCCACAGCTCTCTGCTACAGAGCAGAACATGTGGAAAAAGCGCTGTTGGAGGGTGCCTTGACGTTCATGGCACTGTTTGAATCACTACTCGGGCTTTGGGACTAGGCATGTGGCCCTTACAATGACTTTCCAGGTAGCACTTTCCAGCCCCTTTTGATTTTCAGCACCCAAAGCAGCCTTGACAGGTTCTCTTCATTAGAGTCATAAAAGGTAGCCCAAGGGAGTGCTTATTCAATCTTACCAGGCACAAGAGGTGTTTGTCTGTTAAGAAGCCACACAAAAATGGCTTTGTTTCCAGGGCCTCAGATTCATAGTCAGACCAGGACTAGTCTCAAACAGCGCTTCTGTACAGAGTAGACATGTAGAAAATGTGCAGTGGGAGGTGCCTTCATGGATCCAGGGCACTTGCTAAGCCTTATCTGGGCAGTGAGTCATAGGCACTATGGTCCCCTAAAAACTCTACTTCCGAGGTTAAATTCACAAGCCCATGTGATTTCAGCGAGGAAAGGTTTTTTTTTGTTGTTGGCGTGGCAGGCTCTCTTCAGATGGAGGGGAAAAGGCAGACTCAAGGAATTGCTTTTTCATCTCCCCTGACCAGAAGTGTTTGACTCTGTAGAAGACCCTACAATGGGTTCTGTTCCAGGGCCTCTTTTTCCAGTCAGACAGGGACCTAATCTCAGCGAGCTCTCTGTTACAGAGCAGGACATGGGGAATTCAGCTCTGAGGAGGGTGCCTTCTTGATGTTCCCCCCCAAGGCACTGGGAAGCCCTACCCGGGCTGTTGGGACCTAGGCACTATGGCACCAACCATGACTTTCGAGCTAGACTTCCACCCCAGCCCTGTGATTTTCAGCCCCAAGGCAGTCTGGCAGGTTCTCTTCCTTAGAATTCATAAAAGGTAGCCGCAAGGGTGTGCTTATTCAATCCTCCCTGGTGCAAATAGGTGTTTGCGTTCGTTCTATGAAAATCACATACAATGGGTTTGTCTTCAGGCTTCAATAAACTAGTCAGAACAGCACTAGTCTCAGACGCTCTCTTGCCACGGCGAGATATGTGGCCAAAGTTCAGTGGCACGGTGCCTTCAGTTCCAGAGACTTACTAAGCTTACCTGGAACCGTGTGTTCCTTTCTCGGCTATGGCCATTACAAAACAGCTCAAAAGTAACATTCCCAGCCCCATGATGATTTCTCAGCGAGGGGCGGTTTTAGTGGCAGGCTGTTCTTTCATGGAGGGAGCTAGGCAGCCCAAGGTATTGCTTTTTTCCATCACCGAAAAGCAAGTGTGGACTGTTCAGAAGCCCTTTACTCAATGTTCTGTTCAGGGCCTTCGCAGTTTCCAGTTATACCAGGACCTAGTCTCACGAGCTTTGCATACGTGTAACATGGGGTTAAGTTGAGGAGGTGCTTGATCGTTTTCCCGCGCCCTGGGGAATCCCTAGGGCAGTGGGGCCTGGTATGGCCTTCCCATGACTTTTCAGGTAGCATTTCCCCACCCCCTTGTGATTTCCCCCCAAAGCGGTTTCAGGGTCTTTTCCCTTAGAGTCATAAAAGGTACCCAAGGGGAGGCTTATTCAATTTCCCGGGTGTAGAGGTGTTTGGTGTTAAGACGCCACAACAAGGGGTTTCCCCCCCCGGCCCTCAGTTTCCAGTCAGACCAGGCCTGTCTCCGAGCTCTCTGCTGTAAGAAAGGGAAACAAGTTGTGGAGGGTGCTTGCGTTCCCGGGCACTGGGGAAGCCTCCCGGGAAGGGGGGCCTAGGGCCCCAAAACCGCTGAAAGCTGATTTCCCCAGCAGCACTTCCCCGTCCAATGTGTTTTTAGCCCGAATGGGGCCCTACGGGCCATCTTCCTTGGAGGGAGAAAGGAGGCCCAACAGGAGTGATTCAAACCTCTTGCAAAGCAAGTTTGGGGCTGTTCAAACCACAAAAATGGGTCTGATTAGGAGCTTCAGTTTCCCGTCAGACCCGGCCCAGCGCGGTGCCTGCTTCTCCAGTGCCCGGGGAAAGTCCAAGGCACCCGCCGCAAATTTTTTCCCAATGTGGGGTCTGTGCGAGGCTCGGCGATGGCCCCATTGACATGGGAAGTGAGCCTGGAAAGCCCCAGTGTTTTGGTGTCTGGGAAAAGCTTTCTCTTGCCCCCGGGGAAACCCCCCGAAAAAAGGGGCTCTCTTGGGCTGCCTTTCTCCCCGCCGGGAAGGAGCCTGCCGAGCCGCACCAGGGAGGTGCCCTGGGTAGGAAGTGCTGGTGGGGGAAATCAGTTTTTGCAGCCCGAGCTCCCGGCCCCCCTTCCCCGGGGAGGGCTTTCCCAGTGCCCGGGGGAACGGTAAGGACCCTCCACACTTTGTTTCCCCTTGTGCTCTGTGATAAGGTTGCGAGACAAGGCCTGGTTTGGGCTAGGAAATGAAGCTTGGAAACAGGACCATTTTGTGGCTTCTGAAAGCCCCCCACTTGCTTTGGTGAGGATTGACGTCCGCACTCTGGTTGGGCTGTCTTTTCTAATGCAGAAGCGAATAGTCGAGCCTCTTAGAGGCCGCATTCGGGGGGCTGAAAATCACTTTGGAACGGGGAAGTGCTAGCTGTGAAGTCTGTTGTGCAGCTGTGGTGGCGCCTAGGCACATCTTCCCGGGTAGTGCTTCCCAGTGCCCGGGAAGGTCAGGGCAGCTCCACACCCGTCGTTTCCCCAATGTTTGTGCTCTGTAGCGAGAGAGTGCGCGAAGAACTAGGCCTTTTCTAAGTAGGAAACTAGAGGTCCTGGGAGGAAACCCTTGAGAGTTGTGCTTACATGAACATCCCAACAATGATGAGGAGGAAGGCGAGTGTGAATCAGGCATCCCTTAGGATGCATTTTGCGTCTCCTCGGCAAGAAGACAGACTGTTAGGCCTCTTTGGGGTCACCTGATGTACACATCGGGACGGGGCAAGTGTCTAGCTGGGAAGTGCAGTCTTTATCAGGGTTGTGAGCGAGGGCTAGGCGACCGACTTTGGGGAACCGGGTCGGGGCGTCCAGTATGTTGATACCGGGAACGTCAAGCAACCCGTCTACCGAACTTTGTTTCCCAATGTGTAGTGACTCTGTGGCAGAGAGCTCGCGAGAGGGACGTAGGGCTCGTGTCTGATAGAAACTGAGGCCTGGAGGCAAACACCGATTGTTGTGGGCCACTCAACAGCCAAACACCTCATGCACAGGGAAGAATTGTAAGCACTCCTTGGGCTACCTTTTATGACTTTCTAAGGAATAGACCCCTTGTTCCAAGCGCCTGGCTGGAAAAATTATACAAAGGGGCTGGAAAGGTGCTACTGGAAAAGCGTGTGGGTAGAGGCCACAGTGGCCTAGGCCCAACCGCCTGGTAGTGTTCGCCAATCCAAGGAATTCAGGGAAAACCCTCCTCAGAGAGTAGTTGGAGCCCCATGTTGCTGTTGTGCAGGAGAGGTGCTTGCGGTAGTTCTGTTCTGACGTGAGGAAACTGGTCTTGGCGCTGACCCTTTAGTTAGGGCTTTATGAAACAGGCAACATTAGACTGTACGAGGGAGGAGGATAGGAAAAAGCAAAAACCTTGTGTGCCTTTGCTCACTCATGGAGAAATCAGCACGCGCCTCAGGCTAGAGAAATCTCAAGGAAGTCGGGAACGCTAGCTGCGTAGTATGTTTGCAGGTGCCAATAGGAATTAGGGCCCACTGCGCGGGTTAAATCTTCGACTGTGCCCTGAAAACGTGTTAGGCACCACTTTACAGCGCGTTTTGTGTCACATGTCTGCTCGCTGTTAGCAGGGAGCACTCTGGAGCAGACGTAGGCTGGTAATGAATAGGGAAGAACTGAGGGCCTGCGAGGGCACAATTCATTGCTGGTGAGCGTTGCATTAACATCCACAAACACCTCTGTGACACCAGAGGAAAGATTGAATAAGCCACTCCCTTGGGCTACCATTTATGACTTAAGGAAGAGACGCTGGAAAACCTTGCTTTGGGGTCTCTCAACAGCTTATGTAGAGATACCGACACAGAGAAGCTCTCCACGACCACCCCCCCCCTGGAAAGTCAGTTGTAGGGGCCATAGTGTCTAGGATCAAAGCCCATGTAGTCTCTTCGGACAGTTCCTGGGAACAGTGAAGGCGCCCTCCACAGGGCTTTTCTACCACATGTTGCCCCTGTAGCAGAGAGCACCTGGAGACGATGCCCATGGTCCATGAATGCGGGAAAAATGACGGCTCAAGGCAAAATTACTATTGTTCCTGTGTGTCTTCCTCGCGCCCCCCAAACACCTATTGTAGACTGGGAAGATTGATAATTAAGCACTCCTTGAACTCGCCCTTTTATTGACTCTGAGGAAGAGACACTGCCAGGGCGGCTGTGGACTGATAATCACAAGGGCTGGAAAGTGTTACCTGGAAAGTCAGTGGAAGATAGGCCACAGTGCCTAGGGCCCAGCGACCGAGGTGTAGGGTTTCCCTAAGACACCCGGGATATTAAGGAATTACTCCCTCAGAGTTATTCCCATCTGTGTACTCTGTAGCAGAGAGCTCGATTGAGATAGGTTGTTCTGACTGGGAAACGTGTGGCTTGGGAGCAGAGCCATTGTTCTTGGGTCTTCCAGCCAAATCTCTGCACAGGGAAGACTGAATTAAGGCAGTCCCTTTGTGGTCTACCCTTTTATTGACTATAATGTGAACGAGACCCTGAAAATGTCGTGGTATTTCCAGGCTGAAGATCACAAGGGGGGCTGGGAAGTGCATCCACCTGTGAAAGGTCAGTGGTTTAATGAGGCGCACAGTGCCTAAGGCCCCACAGCCCCAGGTAAAGGATTCGACGCAGTGCTCGTCTGGAACGTGAAGTTTGCAGAGTACTTTCTGTAGATTAGCTTTGACTGCCCCATGTCTTTGCTCTGTATGCAAGAGAGCGCTCGGAGGGCTAGGTCCTGGTTGGCCTGGGAAAAACTGAGGTCCCTGGGAAACCTGAGCCATTGTTCTGGGCGTCTGAACACTATTAACACCCTTTGCTGTTCGGGCGGAGGGCGTGAAAAAGCAACAGTGCCATGGGCTCACCTATTTTGGCTCCATGGAAGAGAGGCCTGGGTGAGCCCCGCCCTGGGCGAAAATCAGCATGGGGCTGGAAGTGCTACCTGGTGATGTGAGTTTTGAGGGGCCATAGTCTGGAAACTAGGCACAAAGACCAGGTAAGGCTTTAGGGCTTTGCTGGAACGTGAAGTACACCCTCCCACAGCAGTTTGTTTTCCACAGTGTCTGCTCTGTAGGCCCGAACGTAAAGGAGACTAGACATGTTTCTGACTGAGACGTGAGGTGTGGGGTGCACTAACCCACTGTTGTTCATGTCTGCTCTTCTGGAAGCAAGGAGAGGCTCAGTGCACAAGGGATGCGTTGGAAGTTGTATAATGGTTCCCTTGGAGCTATCTTGAGGTGACTCTGTAGGAAGAGACCCTGAGGTTGGTGGGCGGGGGGTTACTTAGCCTAGGGGACTAGAACTGGTGCACAAGGGGTGGATGCTGAAGGAGAGCACTAAGTGTTGGGTCCATACGTTTTTTGAGGCTCCTAAGGGAAAAGGCTTCCGACCATGCCCTGTGAAAATCCAATGGGACCCTCCACAGCGCTTACTTAAAATCGTCCTGCTCATGGACCAGAGTGCTCTGAAGAAAAGCTACCTGGTCTGACTTATGAAAACTGAAGCAGTACGCAAACTTTAGGTTGATGTGGGATGTCTATAAACGAGCTTGTGACTATTGCGTGTTCTGTAGGCATTAGTAGAGGGCCAAGTCCCTTGGGCTACAGAAACAAATTTTGACATCTGAGGAAGAGATTCCTGCCAAGAAGGATTTTGGCTGAAAATTCAAGAAGGACCTGCAGGGTTGAGAACAATACCTGGGTAAAGTCAGTGGGAAGAGCCACAGTAGCCTAACGACCCAGCGTAGCCCGTGTATTGGGGACCGCAAGGCAGGGAACCTCAAGGAATCTCCTCAATCTAATTGTCCCATGTGTCTCTAGTGGCATGACTGGGAATGAACTATGGACTGTTTGACTGGAGAATCTGAGGCCCTGGAATCAGACCCATTTCATGGGTCTTCACAGGGACAAACACCTCTTGCGGACCAGGGAAGATTGAATAAGCACTCCACTTGGGGCTACCTTGTTTAAGACTCTAGGGAAGGGAGACCCTGCGCTGGTGCCTTTGGTCCCTGGTAAATCACAAGTGGGGCTGGAAAGTGGAACTCCTGGAACAGCACACAGTGGAAGGAGTCCTCAGTGTCCTAGGGCACTTTCAAGGGCGCCCTGTACGGTTGTTGGCTCTGAGCTTTTTGGTCCGGTCAAGGATCAACTCTGTTCCAGAAGCTATACTCGGAGTAGGTTTGCTCTGTAGCTCACTGAGGTTGGAGTAGTGAGAGGACCATCCTCTGTTGCTACGAGAAACTGCAGGTCCTACTTGTAAGCAAAAGCTCTTGGTAGGATCGCTTGGTTCTTTTGGTGAACTAGATCTGATGAGATCTCCCCCAGGGTTGATTATTTGGGTGTGGAGGATCCTTTAGCTGTACTGGTCTTCTTGAACAGTTAATGACTAGGGATGTTGCTAGGTTCGTTATGTGAGGAGAGGGCCCTAAAGCAATAACCCGTGCTTCGAGCTCCTTTGGGTGAGCGTGACAAGATCTTGGAGTAGATGAGGAGGCCTGATGCATATAGCCCTGCCGGCTTGTTGACAATTAATACATTATTAGTAGGGGAGGACATCATTATAGACATTTGGGTAAACGGACCTGAAGTGCAGGGGTGAATAGGAACAAGAGTGAGTCCATCTGCTCGGTTGGAAGTCAAGGAGTGATTCCACAGTGCTACGACTGGAACGTAGCGATTTTTCACCATGCGCATGAGCTCTGACTAGTTCAGGAGAGCCACTGAGCAGAGACTAACTATCTGGAGAGATATGCGCATGGTCTGTAAAAATAGAAATGAGGCCAGGAGGCAAACCCATAGCTTGTTTGTGCTATTATCCTTAATACAGCACCTCCGCAACAACACGCTCCTGGCTTGCGCACTGAGGAAGAGATTGGAAACTAACACAGCTCCCTGAATGGCCCAACCTTTTAAGTGGACTCTAAGGTTGCAAGGGTGATGAACACCAGAAACGTTCAGCTTTGGGCTGAGATGTGAAAGTATCAAAGGGGTTGGGAGCGTGCTACCCCCAGTCCAAAGTTCGCAGTTGTGTATAGTGGTGCCGATAGTTACGTCTATGGAACCCAAAGCCAACCGGTAAGTTTGTGACCAGTGGCCTCTGAGAATCGTGAAGAAGGCACCCATCCACTAGCTTGCTTTCCGCTGATCTAGGTCTTCTCTGTCAGTAGCAGAGAGCTCTTGGAGACTAGGGCCCTAGATTATGAACTGAGCGGAACTGATGGCCTGTAGGAACAAAAGCCTATTGTTGATGGGACATTTTAACAGCCGCTCGATAACCTCTTGTCACCATGGAAGATACTTGATTAAAGCCACTCCCTCTAGGGCGCCGACCTTTTACATCGACCTCTAAGGAAACGACACCACCCAGGACTAGCCCTTGTGTGAAAATACACAATTGGGACGGAGGATAGTGCTGGACTGGTCTAACCGTCAGTTGTCAGCGGAAGAGCGAGTAGGACCCACCATCTTCCGTCGGTAGGAATTCAAGCAGTAGACCTTAGTAAGAAACGTAAGTTGCACATTCCAACAATCCCCTTGGTTTCAACACATGTTCTGCTTTTTAGCGCGATAGATCTGGGAGACTAGTAGGTTTGATCCTGAGACTAGCGAACTTGATGCGTGAGGGGCCTGTAAGGGTATATACCCATTGTTGTTGCTTCTGTGCAGCAAACACTTGATGCGAAGGCTGTGTTTTTGAATCAGCACTCCCTGTGGGCTGCATTTGTGGATCCAAAGAATGTACAGCACTGCAGTGCTGCATTTGACCTGAAATCAACATGGGGTACTATTGCTACGTAATGACTCTAACTGGGAATGTCATGTTTTCAGTCTGCATCGGCATTAGGGTCCCCACTTTGGGGGATATGGAAATTCACAGAAGTCAGTGCCCTGTGTGATTGTTGAGAGTCTTAGAGTGCTCTGTTTGTCTGTGAACTGTGGCGCGAGGAACCATTTGGAATAACAACTCACCAACTGTTGTAGTGTAGGTTCTATTAAGCAATCTGAAGGGAGAAATAACACTTAAGAGAGAAACCAGCTCCTCCACAGTTACTAGGTTGATAATCTGAGGCTCTGTAACAGAGGCTCTGGATACTACTGGTGTTGGGGCAATTCTGTAGGTACTGCTGTGATGGGGACTTGGCTGTGCAAAGGTAAGGATTGCGTGTTAGCATGTATGCTCTGTAGGGCAGCCTTTTTCGATGCCTGGATCTTGATGCCAGAGGACGTTTCGACAATGCTAGGTGACATTTCCAGCACGAATGTTTGACGGGATTGGTTTACTGAAAACTTCATTTGGTCCTCTTAGACACTAGGTGAAGACCCTTGACAAGGCTGCTGATGGGCTGAACAAATCACAATGGGCTGGTCAGTGCTACCTGAAATTCGTGAAAGAGGCCAACAGTAGGCTAGCCGCACCACTGGCCTGCACCGGGCAAGGCATCCCCAAGCCAGGGAACCTCCAGGGCAGACTCCTCAGGAAACCTCATTGCGCAGAGCTCTTGCAAGCCATGTGATATGCTCTGTAGCAAGAGCTCTGGGTGACTAAGGTCTGTAATCTGCGACGGGGCAAACTGAGCTCCTGTGGAGCGCCCCTACCATTTGTATCCGTAGTGCTTCTTAACAAAAAAAAACCCTCTTGTACTCAGGGAACAAGAGAATAAGCATTCCCTGGGTCTTCACCTCTGAATACTGTAAAGAAAAAGAGACCAACCTGCCAGGCTGTCCTATTATGAGAGAGCTGAAAATCATAACAGATATGTCTGGAACATGCTACTATAACCTGCCAAAAATCAGTTAGAAGAGGAGCCACAGTGACTATGCCTCCACTCGCCCGTAGTTAGGGCTTCCCCACCTCGAGGGAACATCACGGAACAATCTACTTTAGAGCGTTATTGCCAACCATAGCGTGTGCTACCATAGCATGTAAGAGCTCCTGGAGACTACTAGGTACTGTTTCTGACTGAGAAACTGCAACCCTGCGGGATAAACAGATCCCCATTGTTGTGGCCTTCTTACACAGAACAAACAAACCTCTTCAAACCGAGTGGAAGTCCCTGATATAAGCACTCCACTTTGGGTCTAATCCTTTATATGACTCAAAGGAAGAGACCCGGCAAGCTGCCTTTTAGGCCTGAAAAATCACAAGGGGCTGGAAAGTGCACCTGGGAAGCAGTCAGGAAAGAGGCCCACAGTGCCTACCCACATCCGGCCCGAGTAGGGCTTCCCCACGCCAGGAACCTCAAGGCACACTCCTCCGATAAGCTCAGTTGCCCCCTTGATGTTCGCATCTGTATCAGCAGAGGCTCTGCTACTCACTACTGATCTCTTTCTCACCGGAAAAATTAGGATTGAGGCCCCTCGGAAACAGACCCATGCTGTTGCTTCTTAACAGACAAAACACCACTTGCACCAGGGACACTTGAATGAGCACTCCCCCTTGGGCTATAACCTTTATATGACCTAAGGAAAGGGGGGCCCTCCCAGGCTGCCTTTGGGGGAAAAAATCACAAGGCCCTGGAAAGTGCCCCCGGGAAAAGTCAGGGGAAAGAGGCACAGTGCCTAGGCCCCCCCGCTCAGGTAGGGGCCCCCCAAAGCCGGGGAACCCTAAAGGAACACCCTCAGAGCTATTCCCCGTGTGTGCTCTGTGAGAGAGTTTGGGAGACTAGGGTTTTTACTGGGAAATGGGGCCCCGGGAGCAGCCCCTTGTTGTGGAACAGACAAACACCTCTTCCCCGGGGGAATCCTGAATAAGACTCCTTTGGGCTACCTTTTAGACTCTGGAAGAGACTCTGCCAGGTTGTCTTTGGCTGAAAACACAAGGGGCGGGAAATTGCCCCGAAAAGTCAGTGGAAAAAGCCCGTCCCTAGTCCCACCGCCGGGTGGGGTTCCACAAGGGGGGGAATCTCAAGGAACACTCCAAAGCTGTAGCCCCATGGTGCCTGGGGCAGAGAGCTCTGGAGATCGGTCTGTTCTGGCTGGGAAAAATTTTAGCCCCGGGGAAAAGACCCTTGTTTGGTTCTAACAGACAAAATTTAAACCCCGGGAACCCGTAATAAGCACTCCCTTGGGCATTTTTTATGACTCTAAGAAAGGCCCCTGAAAGGGTGCTTTGGCTAAAAAACCCAAAAGGGGCGGGAAAGTGACCTGGAAAGTCAGGGGAAAGAGGCCACAGTGCCTAGGCCCTAACCCCGGGTAGGGTTCCCCAACCCGTAAAACCTAGGGAACATCTCAGAGTAGCCCCATGTTGTCTGTAAAGTGGTCTGGGAAGGTATGTTCGATTTGGAAAATGAGTCCGGGGAGCAGCCCCATTTGGTGACTTTTTAATAGGCAAACACCTTTGCCCCAGGGAACCCTAAATAAGCACCCCCTTTGGGCTTACCATTTATGGACTCTAAGGGAGAGACCCTCCGGCTACTTTGGCTGAAAACCCAAAGGGGGTCGAAAGTGCTCCCTGGAAA
>JAGTYA010000404.1:0-26943 GCA_024291935.2 Okapia johnstoni | reverse complement strand
AAACAGCGCTTTGGAGGGTGCCTGGCACTGTCGAAGCCTTACCTGGACTTTGGGACCTAGGCACTATGGCCCCTACAACTGAATTTCCAGGTAGCACTTCCCAGCCCCTTGTGATTTTCAACCCCAAACCACTGTTTCAGGGTCTCTTCCTTAGAGTCATAAAAGGTAGCCCAAGGGAGTGCTTATTCAATCTTCCCTGGTGCAAGAGGTGTTTGTCTGTGAAGAAGCCACAACAATGGGTCTGCTCCCAGGGATTCTGTTTCCCAGTCAGAACAGACCTAGTCTCAAGAACTCTCTGCTACAGAGCACACATGGGGCAATAGCTCTGAGGAGTGTCCCTTGAGGTTCCCTGGCTTGGGTAAGGCCTACCCGGGTGCTGGGGCCTAGGGACTTTGGCCTCTTCAACTGACTTTCCAGGTAGCACTTTCCAGCCCCTTGTGATTTTCAGCCAAAGGCAGCCTCGTAGGGTCTCTTCCTTAGAGTCATAAAAGGTAGCCCAAGGGAGTGCTTTTTCAATCTTCCCAGGTGCAAGAGGTGTTTGGCTGTTAAGACTCCACAGCAATGGTTCTGCCTCCAGGCCTCAGTTTCCAAGTCAGACCAGGCCTTGTCTCCAGAGCTCTCTGCTACATAGCAGTCATGTGGAAAAAACGCTGTGGAGGGTGCCTTCACGTTCCAGGGCCCTGAGGAAGCCCTGGCCGGTAATTGGAGCCTAGGCGCTCCAGCCGCTGAAAACTGACTTCCCAGCTAGTACTTCCCAGTCCAATGTGATTTTCAGCCCGAATGCGGCCTAGCGGGACGTCTTCCTTGGAGGGAGAAAAGGCAGCCCAACAGAGGGCTGATTCAATCCTCCTTCGCACAGCAAGTCTGGGGCTGTACAGAAGCCCCAAAATGGGTCTGATTCCAGAGCCTCAGTTTCCTAGTCAGACCACGGCTAGTCGCGTGAGCTCTCTGCTACAGAGCACGCTTGGAGAAACAGTGGTGTGGTGAGTGCCTTGACGTTCCCGGGCACAGGGAATGCCCTACCAGGGAAGTGGGGCCTGGGAGCTCTGGCTGCTAAAAACTGACTTCCAAGCTAGAACTTCCCAGCCCGATGGCACCTGCACCTGGTGCATGCTAGGCGGGCTCTTTTCCTTACAGGGAGGAAAGGCAACCCCAGAGAGTCGTTTTTAGGCTTCCCTCGCGGGGCAAGAGAGAAGCTCTTCAGACACCAAAACACTGGGGCTGTTCCAGGGCTTGACTTCCCAAGTCAGACCAGGCCTAGTCGCGCAAGCTGTCTGCTACAGAGCACACATTGGGAAACCACGGTGTGAAGGGTGCCTTGACGTTCCTGGGCCCTGGGGAAGCCCTACCCGGGAAGTGGGGCCTAGGCGCTCCAGCCGCTGAAAACTGACTTCCCAGCTAGCACTTCCCCGTCCAATGTGATTTTGAGCCCGAATGCGGCCTAGCAGGCCTTCCTCCTTGGCGGCAGAAAAGGCAGCCCAACAGAGTGCTGATTCAATCCTCCTTCACACAGCAAGTGTGGGGCTCTTCTGAAGCCACAAAATGGATCTAATTCCAGAGCTTCAGTTTCCTAGTCAGACCAGGCCTAATCTCGCAAGCTCTCTGCTAAAGAGCACACATTGGGAAACAAAGTTGTGGAGGGTGCCTTGAAGTTCCCGGGCACTGGGAAAGCCCTCCGCGGGAAGTGGGGCCTGGGAGCTCTGGCCGCTAAAAACTGACTTCCCTGCTAGCACTTCCCAGCCTGATGGCACCTGCACCTTGTGCAGGCTCGGCAGACTCTCTTCCTTGCAGGGAAGAAAGGCAGCCCCAGAGAGTCGTTTTCAGGCTTCCCTTGTGGGGCAAGAGAGAAGCTCTTCAGACACCAAAACACTAGGGCTGTTCCAGGGCTTGACTTCCCATGTCAGACCAGGCCTAGTCGCGCGAGCTCTCTGCTGCAGAGCACACTTGGGGAAACAGTGGTTTGGAGGCTGCCTTGACGTTCCCGGGCACTGGGATAGCCCTGCCCGGGAAGTGGGAACTAGGCTCTCCAGCTGCTGAAAACTGACTTCCTAGCTAGCACTTCCCAATCCAATGTGATTTTCAGGTCAAATGCGGCCTAGCAGGCTGTCTTCTTTGCAGGGAGCAAATGCAGCCGAAGGGAGTGCTGATTCAATCCACATTCCCGCATCAAGTGTTGGGCTGTTCAGAAGACACAACCAAGGGTTCTTCCAGGACCTCTGTTTCCTAGTCAAACCAGGCCTAGTCTCACGAGATTTCTGCTGCAGAGCACACATTGGGAAACAACGGTGTGGAGGGTGCCTTGACGTTCCCGGGCTCTGGGGAAGCCCTACCCTGGAAGTGGGGACTAGGCGCTCCAGCCACTGAAAACTGACTTCCCAGCTAGCACTTCCAAGTCTAATGTGATTTTCAGGTCAAATGCGGCCTAGCAGGCTGTCTTCTTTGGAGGGAGTAAATGCAGCCCAAGGGAGAGCTGATTCAATGCGCCTTCCCGCATCAAGTGTTGGACTGTTCAAAAGCCACAACCAAGGGTTCCTCCCAGGACCTCAGTTTCCTAGTCAGACCAGGCCTAGTCTCGCAAGCTCTCAGACACAGAGCACACATTGGGAAACAGAGTTGTGGAGGGTGCCTTGACGTTCCCGGGCACTGGGAAAGCTCTCCCAGGGAATTGGGGCTAAGGAGCTCTGGCCGCTAAACACTGACTTCCCAGCCCGATGGCACCTGCACCTGGTGTAGGCTCGGCAGGCTCTCTTCCTGGCAGTGAGGAAAGGCAGCCACAGAGAGTCGTTTTCAGGCTTCCCTTGTGGGGCAAGAGAGAAGCTCTTCAGACACCAAAACACTAGGGCTGTTCCAGGGCTTGACTTCCCATGTCAGACCAGGCCTAGTCGCGCGAGCTCTCTGCTACAGAGCACACTTGGGGAAACAGTGGTTTGGAGGCTGCCTTGACGTTCCCGGGCACTGGGATAGCCCTGCCCGGGAAGTGGGAACTAGGCTCTCCAGCTGCTGAAAACTGACTTCCTAGCTAGCACTTCCCAATCCAATGTGATTTTCAGGTCAAATGCGGCCTAGCAGGCTGTCTTCTTTGCAGCGAGCAAATGCAGCCGAAGGGAGTGCTGATTCAATCCACATTCCCGCATCAAGTGTTGGGCTGTTCAGAAGACACAACCAAGGGTTCTTCCAGGACCTCTGTTTCCTAGTCAAACCAGGCCTAGTCTCACGAGATTTCTGCTGCAGAGCACACATTGGGAAACAACGGTGTGGAGGGTGCCTTGACGTTCCCGGGCTCTGGGGAAGCCCTACCCTGGAAGTGGGGACTAGGCGCTCCAGCCACTGAAAACTGACTTCCCAGCTAGCACTTCCAAGTCTAATGTGATTTTCAGGTCAAATGCGGCCTAGCAGGCTGTCTTCTTTGGAGGGAGTAAATGCAGCCCAAGGGAGAGCTGATTCAATCCGCCTTCCCGCATCAAGTGTTGGGCTGTTCAAAAGCCACAACCAAGGGTTCCTCCCAGGACCTCAGTTTCCTAGTCAGACCAGGCCTAGTCTCGCAAGCTCTCAGACACAGAGCACACATTGGGAAACAGAGTTGTGGAGGGTGCCTTGACGTTCCCGGCACTGGGAAAGCTCTCCCAGGGAATTGGGGCTAAGGAGCTCTGGCCGCTAAAAACTGACTTCCCAGCTAGCACTTCCCAGCCCGATGGCACCTGCACCTGGTGTAGGCTCGGCAGGCTCTCTTCCTGGCAGTGAGGAAAGGCAGCCACAGAGAGTCGTTTTCAGGGCTTCCCTCACGGGGCAAGAGAGAAGCTCTTCAGAGACCAAAACACTTGGGCTGTTCCATGGCTTGACTTCCCAAGTCAGACCAGGCCTAGTCGCGCGAGCTCTCTGCTACAGAGCACACTTGGAGAACCAGTGGTGTGGAGGCTGCCTTAACGTTCCCGGGCACTGGGAAAGCCCTACCCTGGAAGTGGGGACTAGGCACTCCAGCCGCTGAAAACGGACTTCCCTGCTAGCACTGCCCAGTCCAATGTGATTTTCAGGTCAAATGCGATCTAGCAGGCTGTCTTCTTTGGAGGGAGTATATGCAGCACAAGGGAGTGCTTATTCAATCTTCCCTGGTGCAACAGCTGTTTGGCTGTTAAGAATCCACAACAATGGGTTTGCTCCATGCCTCAATTTACTAGTCAGACCAGGACTAGTCTCCAGAGCTCTCTGCCACAGAGCAGATATGTGCAAAATGTGCAGTGGACGGTGCCTTCACGTTCCAGGGCACTTTCTAAGCCTTACCTGGGCAGTGAGTCCTACTCGCTATGGCCCCTACAAACACACCTCCCAGGTAACTTTCCCAGCCCCATGTGATTTTCAGCCCGAGGGCGGCATCACAGGCTCTCTTCCATGGAGGGAGCAAAGGCCGCCTAAGGTATTGCTTTCTCCATCCTCCCGCGAACAGCAAGTTTTGGAGTGTTCAGAAGCCCCTACAATGGTTCTGTCGCCAGGGCCTCAGTTTCCCAGTTAGACCAGACCTAATCTCGCGAGCTCTCTGCTACAGAGTACACATGGGGCTTTAGATCTGAGGAGGGGGCCTTGACGTTCCCGCGCCCTGTGGAAGCCCTACCCGGGAGGTGGGGACTAGGCACTATGACCCCTTCCACTGACTTTCCAGCTAGAAGTTTCCAGCCCCTTGTGATTTTCAGCCCCAAGGCAGCCTGGCAGGGTCTCTTCCTTAGAGTCATAAAGGATAGCCCAAGGGAGTGCTTAATCAATCCTCCCTGGCGCAACAGGTGTTTGGCTGTTAAGAATCCACAATAATGGGTTTGCCTCCAGGCCTTAGTTTCCTAGTCAGACCAGGCCTAGTCTCCAGAGCTCCCTGCTACAGAGCAGACATGTGGAAAAACCGCTGTGAAGTGTGCCTACACGTTCCAGGGCACTGTCGAAGACTTACCCGGGCGGTGGGCCCTAATTCCTGTGGCACATACAAACATACTTCGCAGGTAGCACTTCCTAGCTCCACGTGATTTTCAGCCTGAGGGCGGCTTGGCAGGATCTCTTCCATGGAGTGAACAAAGGCAGCACAAGGTATTGCTTTTTCCATCCTCCCTTGAACAGCAAGTGTTGGGCTGTTCAGAAGCCCCTACAATGGGTCTGCGAACAGGGCCTCAGTTTCCCAGGCAGAACAGACCTAGACTCAAGAGCCCTCTGCTATAGAGCACACATGGGGCAATAGCTCTGAGGAGGGTTCCTTGAGATTCCTTGGCTTGGGGAAGCCCTACCCGGGCGGTGGGGCCTAGGCACTGTGGCCTCTACCACTGACTTTCCAGCTAGCACTTTCCAGCCCCTTGTGATTTTCAGCCAAAGGCAGCCTGGCAGGTTCTCTGCCTTAGAGTCATAAAAGGTATGCCAAGGGAGTGCTTATTCAATCTTCCCTGGTGCAAGAGGTGTTTGACTGTTAAAATGTCACAACAATGTTTTTGCCACCAGGCCTCAGTTTCCTAGTCAGACCAGGCCTAGTCTCCAGAGCTCTCTGCTACAGAGCAGACATGTGAAAAAAGCGCTGTGGAGGGTGCCTTCACGTTCCAGGGCACTGTCGAAGCCTTACCTGGGCTTTGAACCCTAGGCACTATGGCCCCTACAACTGACTTTCCAGGTAGCTCTTCCGAGCCCCTTTTGATTTTCAGCACCAAAGCAGCGTTTCAGGGTCTCTTCCTTAGAGTCATAAAAGGTACCCCATGGGGGTGTTTATTCAATCTTCCCTGGTGCAAGAGGTGTTTGCCTGTTAAAAAGCCACAACAATGGGTTTGCCTCCAGGCCTCTGTTTCCTAGTCAGACAGGCCTAGTCTCCAGAGCTCTCTGCTACAGAGCAGACATGTGGAAAAAGCACTGTGGAGGGTGCCTTCAAGTTCCAGGGCACTGTCGAAGGCTTACCTGGGCTTTGCGACCTAGGCACTATGGCCCCTACCACTGAATTTCCAGGGAGCACTTCCCAGCCCCTTTTGATTTTCAGCCCCAAAGCAGCGTTTCAGGGTCTCTTCCTTAGAGTCATTAAAGGTAGCCCAAGGGAGTGCTTATTCAATCTTCCCTGGTGCAAGAGGTGTTTGGCTATTAAGACGCCACAACAATGGGTTTGCCCCCAGGCCTCAGTTTCCAATCAGATGAGGCCTAGTCTCCAGAGCTCTCTGCTACAGAGCAGACGTGAAAAAAGCGCTGTGGAGGGTGCCTTCACGTTCCAGGGCACTGTCGAAGCCTTACCTGGGCTTTAGGACCTAGGCACTATGGCCCCTGCACCTGACTTTCCAGGTAGCACTTTCCAGCCCCTTGTGATTTTCAGCCAAAGGCAGCCTGGCAGGGTCTCTTCCTTAGAGTCATAAAAGGTAGCCCAAGGGAGTGCTTATTCAATCTTCCCTGGTGCAAGAGGTGTTTGTCTGTGAAGAAGCCACATCAATGTGTCTGTTCCCAGGGCCTCATTTCCTAGTCAGAACAGACCTAGTCCCAAGAGCTCTCTGCTACAGAGCACACATGGGGCAATACCTCTGAGGAGTGTTCCTTGAGGTTCCCTGGCTTGGGGAAGCCCTGCCCGGGCGGTGGGGCCTAGGTACTGTGGCCTCTTCCCCTGACTTTCCAGGTAGCACTTTTCAGCCCCTTGTGATTTTCAGCCAAAGGCAGCCTGGCAGGGTGTCTTCCTTAGAGTCATAAAAGGTATCCCAAGGGAGTGCTTATTCAATCTGCCCTGGTTCAAGAGGTGTTTGTCTGAGAACAAGCCAAAACAATGGGTCTGGTCCCAGGGCCTCAGTGGCCCAATCAGAACAGACCTAGTCTCAAGAGCTCTCTGCTACAGAGCACACATGGGGCAATACTTCTGAGGAGTGTTCCTTGAGGTTTCTTGGCTTGGGGAAGCCCTATGCGGGGCTGGGGCCTAGGCACTGTGGCCTCTTCCGCTGACTTTCCAGGTAGCACTTTCCAGCCCCTTGTCATTTTCAGCCAAAGGCAGCCTCGTAGGTTCTCTTCCTTAGAGTCATAAAAGGTAGCCCAAGGGAGTGCTTTTTCAGTCTTCCCAGGTGCAAGAGGTGTTTGGCTGTTAAGACTCCACAGCAATGGTTCTGCCTCCAGGCCTCAGTTTCAAAGTCAGACCAGGCCTTGTCTCCAGAGCTCTCTGCTACATAGCAGTCATGTGGAAAAAACGCTGTGGAGGGTGCCTTCACGTTCCAGGGCCCTGAGGAAGCCCTGGCCGGGGCAATTGGAGCCTAGGCGCTCCAGCTGCTGAAAACTGACTTCCCAGCTAGCACTTCCCAGTCCAATGTGATTTTTTTTCAGCCCGAATGCGGCCTAGCAGGGACTCTTCCTTGGAGGGAGAAAAGGCAGCCCAACAGAGGGCTGATTCAATCCTCCTTCGCACAGCAAGTCTGGGGCTGTTCAGAAGCCCCAAAAATGGGTCTGATTCCAGAGCCTCAGTTTCCTAGTCAGACCACGGCTAGTCTCGTGAGCTCTCTGCTACAGAGCACACATGGAGAAACAGTGGTGTGGTGAGTGCCTTGACGTTCCCGGGCACAGGGAATGCCCTACCAGGGAAGTGGGGCCTGGGAGCTCTGGCTGCTAAAAACTGACTTCCAAGCTAGCACTTCCCAGCCCGATGGCACCTGCACCTGGTGCAGCTAGGCAGGGCTCTTTTCCTTACAGGGAGGAAAGGCAACCCCAGAGAGTCGTTTTTAGGCTTCCCTCGCGGGGCAAGAGAGTGAAGCTCTTCAGACACCAAAACACTGGGGCTGTTCCAGGGCTTGACTTCCCAAGTCAGACCAGGCCTAGTCGCGCAAGCTCTCTGCTACAGAGCACACATTGGGAAAAAACGGTGTGGAGGGTGCCTTGACGTTCCTGGGCCCTGGGGAAGCCCTACCCGGGAAGTGGGGCCTAGGCGCTCCAGCCGCTGAAAACTGACTTCCCAGCTAGCACTTCCCCGTCCAATGTGATTTTGAGCCCGAATGCGGCCTAGCAGGCCTTCCTCCTTGGCGGCAGAAAAGGCAGCCCAACAGAGTGCTGATTCAATCCTCCTTCGCACAGCAAGTGTGGGGCTCTTCTGAAGCCACAAAATGGGTCTAATTCCAGAGCTTCAGTTTCCTAGTCAGACCAGGCCTAATCTCGCAAGCTCTCTGCTAAAGAGCACACATTGGGAAACAAAGTTGTGGAGGGTGCCTTGAAGTTCCCGGGCACTGGGAAAGCCCTCCGCGGGAAATGGGGCCTGGGAGCTCTGGCCGCTAAAAACTGACTTCCCTGCTAGCACTTCCCAGCCTGATGGCACCTGCACCTTGTGCAGGCTCGGCAGACTCTCTTCCTTGCAGGGAAGAAAGGCAGCCCCAGAGAGTCGTTTTCAGGCTTCCCTTGTGGGGCAAGAGAGAAGCTCTTCAGACATCAAAACACTAGGGCTGTTCCAGGGCTTGACTTCCCATGTCAGACCAGGCCTAGTCGCGCGAGCTCTCTGCTACAGAGCACACTTGGGGAAACAGTGGTTTGGAGGCTGCCTTGACGTTCCCGGGCACTGGGATAGCCCTGCCCGGGAAGTGGGAACTAGGCTCTCCAGCTGCTGAAAACTGACTTCCTAGCTAGCACTTCCCAATCCAATGTGATTTTCAGGTCAAATGCGGCCTAGCAGGCTTTCTTCTTTGCAGGGAGCAAATGCAGCCGAAGGGAGTGCTGATTCAATCCACATTCCCGCATCAAGTGTTGGGCTGTTCAGAAGACACAACCAAGGGTTCTTCCAGGACCTCTGTTTCCTAGTCAAACCAGGCCTAGTCTCACGAGATTTCTGCTGCAGAGCACACATTGGGAAACAAACGGTGTGGAGGGTGCCTTGACGTTCCCGGGCTCTGGGGAAGCCCTACCCTGGAAGTGGGGACTAGGCGCTCCAGCCACTGAAAACTGACTTCCCAGCTAGCACTTCCAAGTCTAATGTGATTTTCAGGTCAAATGCGGCCTAGCAGGCTGTCTTCTTTGGAGGGAGTAAATGCAGCCCAAGGGAGAGCTGATTCAATCCGCCTTCCCGCATCAAGTGTTGGACTGTTCAAAAGCCACAACCAAGGGTTCCTCCCAGGACCTCAGTTTCCTAGTCAGACCAGGCCTAGTCTCGCAAGCTCTCAGACACAGAGCACACATTGGGAAACAGAGTTGTGGAGGGTGCCTTGACGTTCCCGGGCACTGGGAAAGCTCTCCCAGGGAATTGGGGCTAAGGAGCTCTGGCCGCTAAAAACTGACTTCCCAGCTAGCACTTCCCAGCCCGATGGCACCTGCACCTGGTGTAGGCTCGGCAGGCTCTCTTCCTGGCAGTGAGGAAAGGCAGCCACAGAGAGTCGTTTTCAGGCTTCCCTCACGGGGCAAGAGAGAAGCTCTTCAGAGACCAAAACACTTGGGCTGTTCCATGGCTTGACTTCCCAAGTCAGACCAGGCCTAGTCGCGTGAGCTCTCTGCTACAGAGCACACTTGGAGAACCAGTGGTGTGGAGGCTGCCTTAGCGTTCCCGGGCACTGGGAAAGCCCTACCCTGGAAGTGGGGACTAGGCACTCCAGCCGCTGAAAACTGACTTCCCTGCTAGCACTGCCCAGTCCAGTGTGATTTTCAGGTCAAATGCGATCTAGCAGGCTGTCTTCTTTGGAGGGAGTATATGCAGCACAAGCGAGTGCTTATTCAATCTTCCCTGGTGCAACAGCTGTTTGGCTGTTAAGAATCCACAACAATGGGTTTGCTCCATGCCTCAATTTACTAGTCAGACCAGGACTAGTCTCCAGAGCTCTCTGCCACAGAGCAGATATGTGCAAAATGTGCAGTGGACGGTGCCTTCACGTTCCAGGGCACTTTCTAAGCCTTACCTGGGCAGTGAGTCCTACTCGCTATGGCCCCTACAAACACACCTCCCAGGTAACTTTCCCAGCCCCATGTGATTTTCAGCCCGAGGGCGGCATCACAGGCTCTCTTCCATGGAGGGAGCAAAGGCCGCCTAAGCTATTGCTTTCTCCATCCTCCCGCGAACAGCAAGTTTTGGAGTGTTCAGAAGCCCCTACAATGGTTCTGTCCCCAGGGCCTCAGTTTCCCAGTTAGACCAGACCTAATCTCGCGAGCTCTCTGCTACAGAGTACACATGGGGCTTTAGATCTGAGGAGGGTGCCTTGACGTTCCCGCGCCCTGTGGAAGCCCTACCCGGGAGGTGGGGACTAGGCACTATGACCCCTTCCACTGACTTTCCAGCTAGAAGTTTCCAGCCCCTTGTGATTTTCAGCCCCAAGGCAGCCTGGCAGGGTCTCTTCCGTAGAGTCATAAAGGATAGCCCAAGGGAGTGCTTAATCAATCCTCCCTGGCGCAACAGGTGTTTGGCTGTTAAGAATCCACAATAATGGGTTTGCCTCCAGGCCTTAGTTTCCTAGTCAGACCAGGCCTAGTCTCCAGAGCTCCCTGCTACAGAGCAGACATGTGGAAAAACCGCTGTGAAGTGTGCCTACACGTTCCAGGGCACTGTCGAAGACTTACCCGGGCGGTGGGCCCTAATTCCTGTGGCACATACAAACATACTTCGCAGGTAGCACTTCCTAGCTCCATGTGATTTTCAGCCTGAGGGCGGCTTGGCAGGATCTCTTCCATGGAGTGAACAAAGGCAGCACAAGGTATTGCTTTTTCCATCCTCCCTTGAACAGCAAGTGTTGGGCTGTTCAGAAGCCCCTACAATGGGTCTGCGAACAGGGCCTCAGTTTCCCAGGCAGAACAGACCTAGACTCAAGAGCCCTCTGCTATAGAGCACACATGGGGCAATAGCTCTGAGGAGGGTTCCTTGAGATTCCTTGGCTTGGGGAAGCCCTACCCGGGCGGTGGGGCCTAGGCACTGTGGCCTCTACCACTGCCTTTCCAGCTAGCACTTTCCAGCCCCTTGTGATTTTCAGCCAAAGGCAGCCTGGCAGGTTCTCTGCCTTAGAGTCATAAAAGGTATGCCAAGGGAGTGCTTATTCAATCTTCCCTGGTGCAAGAGGTGTTTGACTGTTAAAATGTCACAACAATGTTTTTGCCACCAGGCCTCAGTTTCCTAGTCAGACCAGGCCTAGTCTCCAGAGCTCTCTGCTACAGAGCAGACATGTGAAAAAAGCGCTGTGGAGGGTGCCTTCACGTTCCAGGGCACTGTCGAAGCCTTACCTGTGCTTTGAACCCTAGGCACTATGGCCCCTACAACTGACTTTCCAGGTAGCTCTTCCGAGCCCCTTTTGATTTTCAGCACCAAAGCAGCGTTTCAGGGTCTCTTCCTTAGAGTCATAAAAGGTACCCCATGGGGGTGTTTATTCAATCTTCCCTGGTGCAAGAGGTGTTTGCCTGTTAAAAAGCCACAACAATGGGTTTGCCTCCAGGCCTCTGTTTCCTAGTCAGACAGGCCTAGTCTCCAGAGCTCTCTGCTACAGAGCAGACATGTGGAAAAAGCACTGTGGAGGGTGCCTTCAAGTTCCAGGGCACTGTCGAAGGCTTACCTGGGCTTTGCGACCTAGGCACTATGGCCCCTACCACTGAATTTCCAGGGAGCACTTCCCAGCCCCTTTTGATTTTCAGCCCCAAAGCAGCGTTTCAGGGTCTCTTCCTTAGAGTCATTAAAGGTAGCCCAAGGGAGTGCTTATTCAATCTTCCCTGGTGCAAGAGGTGTTTGGCTATTAAGACGCCACAACAATGGGTTTGCCCCCAGGCCTCAGTTTCCAATCAGATGAGGCCTAGTCTCCAGAGCTCTCTGCTACAGAGCAGACGTGAAAAAAGCGCTGTGGAGGGTGCCTTCACGTTCCAGGGCACTGTCGAAGCCTTACCTGGGCTTTAGGACCTAGGCACTATGGCCCCTGCACCTGACTTTCCAGGTAGCACTTTCCAGCCCCTTGTGATTTTCAGCCAAAGGCAGCCTGGCAGGGTCTCTTCCTTAGAGTCATAAAAGGTAGCCCAAGGGAGTGCTTATTCAATCTTCCCTGGTGCAAGAGGTGTTTGGTCTGTGAAGAAGCCACATCAATGTGTCTGTTCCCAGGGCCTCATTTCCTAGTCAGAACAGACCTAGACCTAGTCCCAAGAGCTCTCTGCTACAGAGCACACATGGGGGGCATACCTCTGAGGAGTGTTCCTTGAGGTTCCCTGGCTTGGGGAAGCCCTGCCCGGGCGGTGGGGCCTAGGTACTGTGGCCTCTTCCCCTGACTTTCCAGGTAGCACTTTTCAGCCCCTTGTGGTTTTCAGCCAAAGGCAGCCTGGCAGGGTGTCTTCCTTAGAGTCATAAAAGGTATCCCAAGGGAGTGCTTATTCAATCTGCCCTGGTTCAAGAGGTGTTTGTCTGAGAACAAGCCAAAACAATGGGTCTGGTCCCAGGGCCTCAGTGTCCCAATCAGAACAGACCTAGTCTCAAGAGCTCTCTGCTACAGAGCACACATGGGGCAATACTTCTGAGGAGTGTTCCTTGAGGTTTCTTGGCTTGGGGAAGCCCTACGCGGGGCTGGGGCCTAGGCACTGTGGCCTCTTCCTCTGACTTTCCAGGTAGCACTTCCCAGCCCCTTTTCATTTTCAGCACCATAGCAGCGTTTCAGGGTCTCTTCCTTAGAGTCATATAAGGTAGCCCAAGGGAGTGCTTATTCAATCTTCCCTGGTGCAGGAGGTGTTTTTCTGTGAAGAAGTGACAACAGTGGTTCTTCTCCCAGGGCCTAAATTTCCCAGTAGAACAGACCTAGTCTCAAGTGCTCACTGTTACAGAACACACATGTGGCAATAGCTCTTAGGAGTGTTCCTTGAGGTTCCCTGGCTTGGGGAAGACCTACCCGGGCGGTGGGGCCTAGGCACTGTGGCCTCTTCCACTGACTTTCCAGGTAGCACTTTCCAGCCCCTTGTGATTTTCATCCAAAGGCAGCCAGGCAGGGTCACTTCCTAAGAATCATAAAAGGTAGCCCAAGGGAGTGCTTATTTAATCTTCCCAGGTGCAAGAGGTGTTTGGCTGTTAAGACTCCACAACAATGGTTTTGCTCCAGGCCTCAGTTTCCCATTCAGACCAGGCCTAGTCTCCAGAGCTCTCTGCTGCAGAGCAAACATGGGGAAAAAGTGATGTGGAGGGTGCCTTCACTTTCCAGGGCACTGTTGAAGCCTTACCTGGGCTTTGGGACCTAGGCACTATCACCCCTACAACTGACTTTCCAGGTAGCACTTTCTAGCCCCTTGTGATTTTCAGGCAAAGGCAGCCTGGCAGGGTCTCTTCGTTAGACTCATAAAAGGTAGCCCAAGGGTGTGCTTATTCAGTCTTCCCTGGTGCAAGAGGTGTTTTTCTGTGAAGAAGTGACAACAAATGGTTCTGCACCCAGGGTCTCAGGTTCCCAGTCAGAACAGACCTAGTCTCAACAGCTCTCTGCTACAGAGCACACATGGGGCAGTAGCTGTGAGGAGTGTTCCTTGAGGTTCCGTCTCTTGGGGAAGCCCTAACCGTGCGGTGGGGTCTAGGCACTGTGGCCTCTTCCACTGATTTCCATGTAGCACTGCCCAGCCGCTTGTGATTTTCAGCCCCAAAGCAGTGTTTAAGGGTCTCTTCCTTAGAGTCATAAAATATAGCCTGAGGGAGTGCTTATTCAATCTTCCCTGGAGCAAGAGGTGTTTGGCTGTTAAGAGGCCACAACAACGGGTTTGCCTCCAGGCCTCAGTTTCCAAGTCAGAACAGGCCTAGTCTCCAGAAGTCTCTGCTACAGAGCAGACATGTGGAAAAAGCGCTGTGCTGAGTGACTTCACGTTTCAGGGCACTGTCAAATCCTTACCTGGGCTTTGGGACTTAGGCACTATGGCCCCTACAACGTGACTTTCCATGTAGCACTTCCCAGCCCCTTTTGATTTTCAGCCCCAAAGCAGCGTTTCAGGGTCTCTTCCTTAGAGTCATAAAAGATAGCCGAAGGAAGTGCTTATTCAATCCTCCCTGGCACAACATGTGTTGTCTGTTAAGAAGCCACAACAATGGGTTTCCTTCCAGGGCTCAGTATCCTAGTCAGACCAGGACTAGTCTCCAGAGCTCTCTGCTACAGAGTAGACATGCTGAAAATGTGCCGTGGACGGTGCCTTCACGATCCAGGGCACTTTCTAAGCCTTATCCGGGTAGTGAGTCCTACTCGCTATGGTCCCTAAAAACTCACCTTCCTGATAAAGTTCCCAGCCCCATGTAATTTTCAGCCCGAGAGTGGAGTGCAATGGTTCTGCTCACAGGGCCTCAGTTTCCGAATCAGAACAGACCTAGTCTCAAGAGCTGTCTGCTACAGAGCACACCTAGGGCAATAGCTCAGAAGTGTGTTCCCTGAGGTCCCCTGGCTTGGAGAATCCCTACCGGGAGCTGGGGCCTAGGCACTGTGGCCTCTTCCACTGACTTTCCAGGTAGCACTTTGCCACCCCTTGTGATTTTCAGCGGAAGGCAGCCTGGCATAGTCTCTTCATTAGAGTCATAAAAGGTAGCCCAAGGGAATGCTTATTCAATCTTCCCAGGTGCAAGAAGTGTTTGGCTGTTAAGACACCACAACAATGGGTTTGCCTCTAGGCTCAGTTTCCCAGTCAGACCAGGCCTAGTCTCCAGAGCTCTCTGCTACAGATTACACATGGGGCTTCAGATCTGAGGACGGTGCCTTGCTGTTCCCGTGCTCTGGTAAAGCCCTACCCAGGCGGTTGGGCCTAGGCACTATGGCCCCTATCACTGACTTTCCAGCTAGCACTTCCCAGCCCCTTGTGATTTTCAGCCCCAAGGGAGCCTGGCAGTGTCTCTTCCTTAGAGTCATAAAAAGTAGCCCAAGGGAGTGCTTATAAAATCCTCCCTTTCGCAAAGGGTGTATGGCTGTTAAGAATCCACAACAATGGGTTTGCCTTCAGGCATCAGTTTCCCAGTCAGACCACACCTAGTCTCGAGAGCTCTCTGCTATAAAGCAGACATGTGGAAAAAACGCTGTGGACGGTGGCTTCACGTTCCAGGGCACTGTCGAAGCCTTAACTGGGCTTTGGGACCTAGGCACTACGGCCCCTACAACTGACTTTCCAGGTAGCACTTCCCAGCCCCTTGTGATTTTCAGCCCCAAAGCAGCGTTTCAGGGTGTCTTCCTTACAGTCATAAAATGTAGCCCAAGGGAGTGCTTATTCAATCTTCCCTGGTGCAAGAGGTGTTTGTCTGGGAAGAAGCCACAACAATGAGTCTGATCCCAGGGCCTCAGTTTCCCAGTCAGAACAGACCTAGTCTGAAGAGCTCTCTGCTACAGAGTACACATGGGGCAATAGCTATGAGGAGTGTTCCTTGAGGTTCCCTGGCTTTGGGAATCCCTACACGGGTGGTGGGGTCTTGGCACTGTGGCCTCTTCCACTGACTTTCCAGGTAGCACTTTCCAGTCCCTTGTGATTTTCAGCCAAAGGCAGCCTGGCAGGGTCTCTTCCTTAGAGTCATAAAAGGTAGCCCAAGGGAGTGCTTATTCAATCTTCCCTGGTGCAAGAGGTGTTTGGCTGTTAAAAAGCCACAGCAATGGGTTTGCCTCCAGGCCTCTGTTTCCCAGTCAGACCAGGGCTAGTCTCCAGAGCTCTCTGCTACAGAGCAGACATGTGGAAAAAGTGCAGTGGAGGGTGCATTCACGTTCCAGGGCACTGACAATCCTTACCTGGGTGGTGGGCCCTAATCGCTATGGACCCTACAAACGGACTTCCCAGGTACCACTTCCCAGCCCCATGTGATTTTCAGCCCGAGCGTAGCGTGACATGCTCTCTTCCATGGAGGGAGCAAAGGCCGCACAAGGTATTGCTTTTTCCATCCTCCCTCGAACAGCAAGTGTTGGGCAGTTCAGAATCCCCTACAATGGTTCTGTTCCCAGGTCCTCAGTCTCCCAGTGAGAACAGATTTTGTCTCAAGAACTCTGTGCTACAGAGCACACATGGGGCAATAGCTCTGAGGAGGGTGCCTTGACGTTCCCGGGCTTCGGGAAGCCCTACCTGGGCTGTGGTACCTAGGCACTATGGCCCCTAAACTGACTTTCCAGGTCGCACTTTCCAGCCCCTTTTGATTTTCACGCCCAAAGCAGCCTTTCAGGGTCTCTTCCTTAGAATTATAAAAGATAGCCCAAGGGAGTGCTTATTCAATCCTCCCTGGCACAACAGTTGTTTAGCTGTGAAGAAGCCACAACAATGGGTTTGCCTCCAGCCTTCAGTTTCCTCGTCAGACCAGGACTAGTCTCCAGAGCTCTCTGCTACAGAGCAGACATGTGGAAAATGTGCAGTGGAGTGTGTCTTCACGTTTCAGGGCACTTTCTAAGCCTTACCTGGGCAGTGAGTCCTACTCACTATGGTCCCGACAAACTCACCTCTCAGGTAACATTCCCAGCCCCATGTGATTTTCAGCCCGAGGGCGGCGTGGCAGACTTTCTTCAAAGGAGGGAGCAAAGGCAGCCCAAGATATTGCTTTATCACCCTCCCTCGAACAGAAAGTTTTGGATTGTTCTGAAGCCCCTGCAATGATTCTGTTCCCAGGGCCTCAGTTTCGCAGTCAGACCAAACCTACTCTCGCGAGCTCTCTACTACAGATTACACATGGGGCTTTAGATCTGAGGAGGGTGCCTTGATGTTCCCGTACCCTGGGAAAGCCCTACCCATGCGGTTGGGCCTAGGCACTATGGCCCCTACCACTGACTTTCCAGCTAGCACTTTCCAGCCTCTTGTGATTTTTTGCCCGAAGGCAACCTGGCAGGGTCTCTTCCTTAGAGTCTTAATAGGTAGCCCAAGGGAGTGTTTATTCAATCCTCCCATTCGCAAAGGGTGTTTGGCTGTTAAGAATCCACCACAATGGGTTTGCCTCCAGGCCTAGTCTCCAGAGCTCTCTGCTACAGAGCAGACATGTGGAAAAAGCACTGTGGAGGGTGCCTTCACGTTCCAGGGCACTGTCGAAGCCTTACCTGGGCTTTGGGACCTAGGCACTATGGCCCCTACAACTGCCATTCCAGGTAGCACTTCCCAGCCCCATTTGATTTTCAGCCCCAAAGCAGCGTTTCAGGGTCTCTTCCTTAGAGTCATAAAAGGTAGCCCAAGGGAGTGCTTATTCAATCTTCCCTGGTGCAAGAGGTGTTTGGCTGTTAAGATGCCACAACAATGGGTTTGCCCCCAGGCCTCAGTTTCCAATCAGATGAGCCCTAGTCTCCAGAGCTCTCTGCTACAGAGCAGACGTGAAAAAAGCGCTGTGGAGGGTGCCTTCACGTTCCAGGGCACTGTCGAAACCTTACCTGGCCTTTAGGACCTAGGAACTATGGCCCCTGCACCTGACTTTCCAGGTAGCGCTTTCCAGCCCCTTGTGATTTTCAGGCAAAGGCAGCCTGGCAGGGTCTCTTCCTTAGAGTCAAAAAAGGTAGCCCAAGGGAATGCTTATTCAATCTTCCCTGGTGCAAGAGATGTTTGTCTGTGAAGAAGCCACAAAAATGGGTCTGCTCCCAGGGCCTCAGTTTCCCAGTCAGAGCAGACCAAGTCTCAAGAGCTCTCTGCTACAGAGCACACATGGGACAATAGATCTGAGGAGTGTTCCTTGAAGTTCCCTGGCTTGGGGACGCCCTACACAGGCGCTGGG
This sequence comes from Okapia johnstoni, assembly GCA_024291935.2. Lineage (NCBI taxonomy): Eukaryota > Metazoa > Chordata > Mammalia > Artiodactyla > Giraffidae > Okapia > Okapia johnstoni. The sequence goes on along the minus strand of JAGTYA010000404.1, from coordinate 9,377 downwards.
GCCTAGGCACTGTGGCCTCTTCCACTGACTTTCCAGGCAGCACTTTACAGCCCCTAGTGATTTTCAGCCAAAGGCAGCCTGGCAGGGTCTCTTCCTTAGGGTCATAAAAGGTAGCCCAAGGGAGTGCTTATTCAATCTTCCCAGGTTCAAGAGGTGTTTGGCTGTAAAGACACCACAACAATGGGTTTGCCTCTAGGCCTCAGTTTCCCATTCAGACCAGGCCTAGTCTCCAGAGCTCTCTGCTACAGAGCAGACATGTGGAAAAAGCGCTGTGGAGGGTGCCTTCACGTTCCAGGGCACTGTCGAAGCTTTATCTGGGCTTTGGGACATAGGCACTATGGCCCCTACAACTGAATTTCCAGGTAGCCCTTTCCAGCCCCTTGTGATTTTGAGCCAAAGGCAGCCTGGCTGGGTGTCTTCCTTAGAGTAATAAAAGGTAGCCCAAGGGAGTGTTATTCAATCTTCCCTGGTGCAAGAAGTTGTTTGTCTGTGAAGAAGCCACAACAATGGATATGCCCCCAGGGCCTCAGTTTCCCAGTCAGAACAGACCTAGTCTCAAGAGCTTTCTGCTACAAAGCACACATGGGGCAGTAGCTCTGAGGAGTTTTCCGTGAGGTTCCCTGGCTTGGGGAAGCCTTACCCGGGCGCTGGGCCCTAGGCACTGTGGCCTCTTCCACTGACTTTCCTGGTAGCACTTTCCAGCCCTTTTTGATTTTTAGCCAAAGGCAGCCTGGCAGGGTCTCTTCCTTAGAGTCATAAAAGGTAGCCCAAGGGAGTGCTTATTCCATCTTCCCTGGTGCAAGAGGTGTTTGGCTGTTAAGTCGCCACAACAATGGTTCTGCCTCCTGGCCTCAGTTTCCCATTCAGACCAGGCCTACTCTCCAGAGCGCTCTGCTACAGAGCAAACATGTGGAAAAAACGCTGTGGAGGGTGCCTTCACATTCCAGGGCACTATCGCAGCCTTAACTGGGCTTTGGGACGTAGGCACTATGACCCCTACAACTGACTTTCCAGGTAGCACTTCCCACCCCTTGTGATTTTCAGCCCCAAAGCAGCGTTTCAGTTTCTCTTCCTTAAAGTCATAAAAGGTCGCACAAGCGGGTGCTTATTCTGTCTTCCCTGGTGCAAGATGTGTTTGTCTGTTAAGAAATGATAACAATGGGTCTGCTTCCAGGGCCTCATTTTCCCAGTCAGAATAGACCTAGTCTCAGGACCTCTCTGCTACAGAGCACACATGGTTAATAGCTCTGAGGAGTGTTCCTTGTGGTTCCCTGGCTTGGGGAAGGACTACCCCGGCGGGGGTCCTAGGCACTGTGGCCTCTTCCACTGACTTTCCAGGCAGCAATTTACATCCCCTAGTGATTTTCAGGCAAAGGCAGCCTGGCTGGGTCTCTTCCTTAGAGTCATAAAAGGTAGCCCAAGGGAGTGTTTATTCAATCTTCCCTGGTGCAAGAGGTGTTTGGCTGTTAAGACGCCAAAACAATGGGTTTGCCTCCAGGCCTCAATTTCCCTCTCAGGTCAGGCCTATTCTCCAGAGCTCTCTGCTACACAGCAGACATGTGGAAAAAGCTCTGTGAAGGGTGCCTTCACGTTCCAGGGTACTGTCGAAGCCTTACCTGGGCTTTGGGACCTAGGCACTATGGCCCCTACAACTGACTTTCCAGGTATCACTTTCCAGCCCCTTGTGATTTTCAACCAAAGGCAGCCTGGCAGGGTGTCTTCCTAAAAGTCATAAAAGGTAGCCCAAGGGAGTGCTTATTCAATCTTCCCTGGTGCAAGAGGTGTTTGTCTGTGAAGAAGCCACAACAATGGGTCTACTCCCAGGGCCTCAGTTTCCCAGTCAGAACAGACCTAGTCTCAAGAGCTCTCTGCTACAGAGCACACATGGGATAATACCTCTGAGGAGTGTTCCTTGAGGTTCCTTGGCTTGGAGAAGCCCTACGCTGGGGCTGTGGCCTAGGCATTGTGGCCTCTTCCACTGACTTTCAAGGTAGAACTTTCCAGCCCCTTGTCATTTTCAGCCAAAGGCAGCCTTTCAGGGTCTCTTCCTTAGATCATAAAAATTAGCCAAAGGGTGTGCTTATTCAATCTTCCCAGGTGCAAGTGGTGTTAGGCTGTTAAGACAGCACAACAATGGTTTTGCCTCTAGGCCTCAGTTTCCCCGACAGACCAGGCCTAGTCTCCAGAGCTCTCTGCTACAGAGCAGACATGTGGAAAAAGTGCTGTAGATGGTGCCTTCACGTTCCAGGGCACTTTCGAAGCCTTACCTGGGCTTTGGGACCGAGGCACTATGGCCCCTACAACTGACTTTCCAGGTAGCACTTCCCAGCCCCTTGTGATTTTCAGCCCCATAGCAGATTTCAGGGTCTCTTCCTTAGTGTCATAAAAGGTATCCCAAGGGAGTGCATATTCAATCTTCCCTGGTTCAAGAGGTGTTTGTCTGTGAAGAAGCCACAACAATGGGTCTACTCCCAGGGCCTCAGTTTCCCAGTCAGAACAGACCTAGTCTCAAGAGCTCTCTGCTACAGAGCACACATGGGACAATACCTCTGAGGAGTGTTCCTTGAGGTTCCTTGGCTTGGATAAGCCCTACGCTGGGGCTGTGGCCTAGGCATTGTGGCCTCTTCCACTGACTTTCAAGGTAGAACTTTCCAGCCCCTTGTCATTTTCAGCCAAAGGCAGCCTGGCAGGGTCTCTTCCTTAGATCATAAAAATTAGCCAAAGGGAGTGCTTATTCGATCTTCCCAGGTGCAAGTGGTGTTAGGCTGTTAAGACACCACAACAATGGGTTTGCCTCCAGGCCTCAGTTTCCCCAACAGACCAGGCCTAGTCTCCAGAGCTCTCTGCTACAGAGCAGACATGTGGAAAAAGCACTGTGGAGGGTGCCTTCACGTTCCAGGGCACTGTCGAAGCCTTACCTGGGCTTTGGGACCTAGGCACTATGGCCCCTACAACTGACTTTCCAGGTAGCACTTCTCAGCACCTTGTGATTTTCAGACAAATGCAGCCTGGCAGGGTGTTTTCCTTAGAGTCATATAAGGTAGCCCAAGGGAGTGCTTATTCAATCTTCCCAGGTGCAAGAGGTGTTAGGCTGTTAAGACACCACATTAATGGGTTTGCCTCCAGGCCTCTGTTTCCCAGTCAGAACAACCCTAGTCTCAAGAGCTCTCTGCTACAGAGCACACATGGGGCAATAGCTCTGAGGAGTGTTCCTTGAAGTTCCCCGGCTTGGGGAAGCCCTACCCGAGCGGTGGGGCCTAGGCCCTGTGGCCTCTTCCATTGACTTTCCAGGTAGCACTTTCCAGACCCTTGTGATTTTCAGCCAAAGGCAGCCTGACAGGGTGTCTTCCTTAGAGTCATAAAAGGTAGCCCAAGGGAGTGCTTATTCAATCTTCCCTGGTGAAAGAGGTGTTTGTCTGTGAAGAAGTCACAACAATGGGTCTGCTCCCAGGGCCTCAATTTCCCAGTCAGAACAGACCTAGTCTCAAGAGCCCGCTGCTACAGAGCACATATGGGACAATACCTCTGAGGAGTGTTCCTTGAGGTTCCTTGGCTTGGGGGAAGCCCTACGCTGGGGCTGTGTCCTAGGCACTGTGGCCTCTGCCACTGACTTTCAAAGTAGCACTTTCCAGTCCCTTGTGATTTTTAGCCAAAGGCAGCCTGGCAGGTTGTCTTCCTTAGAGTCATAAAAGGTAGCCCAAGGGAATGCTTATTCAATCTTCCCAGGTGCAAGAAGTGTTTGTCTGTTAAGACACCACAACAATGGTTTTGCCTCCAGGCTCAGTTTCCCAGTCAGACCAGGCCATCTCCAGAGCTCTCTGCTACAGAGCAGACATGTGGAAAAAGCACTGTGGAGGGTGCCTTCAGGTTCCAGGGCACTGACAATCCTTACCTGGGCACTGGGCCCTGATCGCTATGGACCCTACAAACGGACTTCCCAGGTAGCACTTCCCAGCCCAATGTGATATTCAGCCTGAAGGTAGCGTGACATTCTCTCTTCCTTGGAGGGAGCAAAGGCAGCACAAGGTATTGCTTTTTCCATCCTCCCTCGAACAGCAAGTGTTGGGCAGTTCTGAATCCCCTACAATGGTTCTGTCCCCAGGGCCTCAGTCTCCCAGTCAGAACAGACCTAGTGTCAAGAACTCTCTGCTACAGAGCACACATGGGGCAATAGCTTTGAGAAGGGTGCCTTGACGTTCCCAGGCTTTGGGAAGCCCTACACGGGCTGTGGTCCCTAGGCACTATGGCCCCTAATCTGACTTTCCAGTTATCACTTCCCAGCGCCTTTTGATTTTCAGCCCCAAAGCAGCCTGGCAGGGTCTCTTCCTTAGGGTCATAAAAGGTAGCCCAAGGGAGTGCTTATTCAATCTTCCCAGGTTCAAGAGGTGTTTGGCTGTAAAGACACCACAACAATGGGTTTGCTTTGAGGCCTCAGTTTCCCATTCAGACCAGGCCTAGTCTCCAGAGCTCTCTGCTACAGAGCAGACATGTGGAAAAAGCACTGTGGAGGGTGCCTTCACGTTCCAGGGCACTGTCGAAGCTTTACCTGGGCTTTGGGACATAGGCACTATGGCCCCTACAACTGAATTTCCAGGCAGCCCTTTCCAGCCCCTTGTGATTTTGAGCCAAAGGCAGCCTGGCTGGGTGTCTTCCTTAGAGTCATAAAAGGTAGCCCAAGGGAGTGCTTATTCAATCTTCCCAGGTGCAAGAGGTGTTAGGCTGTTAAGACACCACAATAATGGGTTTGCCTCCAGGCCTCTGTTTCCCATTCAGAACAACCCTAGTCTCAAGAGCCCTCTGCTACAGAGCACACATGTGGCAATAGCTCTGAGGAGTGTTCCTTGAAGTTCCCTGGCTTGGGGAAGCCATACCCGAGCGGTGGGGCCTAGGCCCTATGGCCTCTTCCACTGACTTTCCAGGTAGCACTTTCCAACCCCTTGTGATTTTCAGCCAAAGGCAGCCTGGCAGGGTCTCTTATTTAGAGTCATAAAAGGTAGTCCAAGGGAGTGCTTATTCAATCTTCCCTGGTGCAAGAGGTGTTTGACTGTTAAAAAGCCACAACAATGGGTTTGCCTCCAGGCCTCTGTTTCCCAGTCAGACCAGACCTAGTTTCGCGAGCTCTCTGCTACATAGTACACTGGGACATTAGCACTGAGGAGGGTGCCTTGATGTTCCCACGCCCTGGGGAAGCCCTACCCGGGCTGTCGGGCCTACGCACTATGGCCCCTACCACTGACTTTCCAGCTAGCACTTTCCAGCCACTTGTGATTTTCAGCCCCAAGGCAGCCTGGCAGAATCTCTTCCTTAGAGTCATAAAAGGTAGCCCAGGGGAGTGCTTATTCAATCTTCCCTGGTGCAAGAGGTGTTTGGCTGTTAATAAGCCAAAACAATGGGTTTGCCTTCAGGCCTCAGTTTCCCAGTCAGACCAGGCCTTATCTCCAGACCTATCTGTTACAGAGAAGACCTGTGGAAAAAGCGCTGTGGAGGGTGCATTCACGTTCCAGGGCACTGTCGAAGCCTTACCCATTCGGTGAGCCGTAATTCCTATGGCTCTTACAAACATACTTCCCAGGTAGAAGTTCCTAGCCCCATGTGATTTTCAGCTTGAGGGCGGCGTGGCAGGATCTCTTCCATGGAGTGAGCAAAGGGAGCACAAGTTATTGCTTTTTCCATCCTCCCTCGAACAGCAAGTGTTGGGCTATTCAGTAGCCCCGACAATGGGTCTACTTTCAGGGCCTCAGTTTCCCAATCAGAACAGACGTAGTCTCAAGAGCTCTTATCTATAGAGCACACATGGGGCAATAGCTCTGAGGAGTGTTCCTTGAGGTTCCCTGGCTTGGGGAAGCCCTACCCGGGCGGTGGGAGGGAGAAAAGGCAGCCCAACAGAGTGCTGATTCAATCCTCCTTCGCACAGCAAGTGTGGGGCTGTTCAGAAGCCACAAAATGCGTCTGATTCCAGAGCTTCAGTTTCCTAGTCAGACCAGGCCTAGTGTCGCAAGCTCTCTGCTACAGAGCACACATTGGGAAACAAAGTTGTAGAGCGTGCCTTGACGTTCCCGGGCCCTGGGATAGCCCTACCTGGGAAGTGGGAACTAGGCTCTCCAGCTGCTGAAAACTGACTTCCTAGCTAGCACGTCCCAGTCCAAAGTGATTTTCAGGTCAAATGCGGCCTAGCAGGCTGTCTTCTTTGCAGGGAGCAAATGCAGCCCAAGGGAGTGCTGATTCAATCTGCCTTCCCGCATCAAGTGTTGGGCTGTTCAGAAGACACAACCAAGGGTTCTTCCCAGGACCTCAGTTTCCTAGTCAAACCAGGCCTAGTCTGACGAGATTTCTGCTGCAGAGCACACATTGGGAAACAAGGGTGTGGAGGGTGCCTTGACGTTCCCGGGAACTGGGGAAGCCCTACCCGGGAAGTGGGGCCTAGGCGCTCTAGCCACTGAAAACTGACTTCCCAGCTAGCACTTCCCCATCCAATGTGATTTTCAGACCGAATGCGGCCTAGCAGGCCATCTTCCTTGGAGGGAAAAAAGGCAGCCCAACATAGTGTTGATTCAATCCTCCTTCGCACAGCAAGTGTGGGGCTGTTCAGAAGCCACAAAATGCGTCTGAGTCCACAGCTTCAGTTTCCTAGTCAGACCAGGCCTAGTCTCGCAAGCTCTCTGTTACAGAGCATACATTGTGAAACAAAGTTTTGGAGAGTGCCTTGACTTTCCCAGGCACTGGGAAAGCCCTCCGCGGGAAGTAGGGCCTGGAAGCTCAGGCCGCTAAAAACTGACTTCCCAGCTAGCACTTCCCAGCCTGATGGCACCTGCACCTGGTGCAGGCTCGGCAGGCACTCTTCCTTGCAGGGAGGAAAGGCAGCCCCAGAGAGTCGTTTTCAGGCTTCCCTCGTGGGGCAAGAGAGAAGCTCTTCAGACACCAAAACACTGGGGCTGTTCCAGGGCTTGACTTCCCAAGTCAGACCAGTCCTAGTCGTGCGAGCTCTGTGCTACAGAGCACACTAGGGGAAACATTGGGGTGGAGAGTGTCTTGACGCTCCCGGGCACTGGGAAAGCCCTACCTGGGAAGTGGGGCCTGGGAGCTCTAGCCGCTAAAAACTGACTTCCGAGCTAGCACTTCCCAGCCTGATGGCACCTGCACCTGGTGCAGGCTCGGCATGCTCTCTTCCTTGCAGGGAGGAAAGGCAGCCCCAGAGAGTCATTTTCAGGCTTCCCTCTCGGGGCAAGAGAGAAGTTCTTCAGACACCAAAACACTGGGGCTGTTCCAGGGCTTGACTTCCCAAGTCAGACCAGGCCTAGTCTCACGAGCTCTCTGCTACAGAGCACACATTGGGAAACAACGGTGTGGAGGGTGCCTTGACGTTCCCTGGCACTGGGAAGCCCTACCCGGGAAGTGGGTCCTAGGCGCTCCAGCCGCTGAAAACTAACTTCCCAGCTAGCACTTCCCAGTCCAATGTGATTTTCAGGTCAAATGCGATCTAGCAGGCTGACTTCTTTGGAGGGGGTAAACGCAGCCCAAGGGAGTGCTTATTCAATCTTCCCTGGGGCAACAGGTGTTTGGCTGTAAAGAATCAACAACAATGGGTTTGCCTCCAGGTCTCAATTTACTAGTCAGACCAGGAGTAGTCTCCAGAGCTCTCTGCCACAGAGCAGATATGTGCAAAATGTGCAGTGGACGGTGCCTTCATGTTCCACGGCACTTTCTAAGCGTTACCTAGGCAGTGAGTCCTACTCGCTATGGCCCCTACAAACACACCTCCCAGGTAACATTCCCAGCCCCATGTGATTTTCAGCCCGAGTGCGGCGTCGCATGCTCTCTTCCATGGAGGGAGCAAAGGCCGCCCAAGGTATTGCTTTTTCCATCCTCCTGTGAACAGCAAGTTTTTGAGTGTTCAGAAGCCCCTACAATGGTTCTGTTCCCAGGGCCTCAGTTTCCCAGTTAGATCAGACCTAGTCTCGCGAGCTCTATGATACAGAGTACACATAGGGCTTTAGCTCTGAGGAGGGTGGCTTGACGTTCCTGCGCCCTGTGGAATCCCTACCCAGGCGGTGGGGACTAGGCACTATGGCCCCTTCCACTGACTTTCCAGCTAGAACTTTCAAGCCCCTTGTGATTTCCAACTCCAAGGCAGCCTGGCAGGGTCTCTTCCTTAGAGTCATAAAGGATAGCCCAAGGGAGTGCTTAATCAATCCTCCCTGGCCCAACAGGTGTTTGGCTGTAAAGAATCCACAATAATGGATTTGCCTCCAGGCCTTAGTTTCCTAGTCAGACATGGCCTAGTCTCCAGAGCTCCCTGCTACAGAGCAGACATGTTGAAAAAGCGCTGTGAAGGGTGCCTACACGTTCCAGGGCAATGTGGAAGACTTACCCGGGAGGTGGTCCCTAATTCCTATGGCACATACAAACATACTTCGCAAGTAGCAGTTCCTAGCTCCATGTGATTTTCAGCCTGAGGGCGGCGTGGCAGGAGCTCTTCCATGGAGTGAGCAAAGGCAGCACAAGATATTGCTTTTTCCATCCTCCCTCGAACAGCAAGTGTTGGGCTGTTCAGAAGCCCCTACCATGGGTCTGTGCCCAGGGCCTCAGTTTCCCAGTCAGAACAGACCTAGTCTCAAGAGCTCTCTGCTATAGAGCACACATGGGGAAATAGCTCTGAGGAGATTTCCTTGAGATTCCTTGGCTTGGGGAAGCCCTACCCGGGCGGTGGGGCCTAGGCACTGTGGCCTCTACCACTGACTTTCCAGCTAGCACTTTCCAGCCCCTTGTGATTTTCATCCAAAGGCAGCCTGGCAGGTTCTCTGCCTTAGAGTCATAAAAGGTATGCCAAGGGAGTGCTTATTCAATCTTCCCTGGTGCAAGAGGTGTTAGGCTGTGAAGAAGTCACAACAATGGGTCTGCTCCCAGGGCCTCCGTTTCCCAGTCAGAACAGACCTAGTCTCAAGAGCCCGCTGCTACAGAGCACATATGGGACAATACCTCTGAGGAGTGTTCCTTGAGGTTCCTTGGCTTGGGGGAAGCACTACGCTGGGGCTGTGTCCTAGGCACTGTGGCCTCTGCCACTGACTTTCAAGGTAGCACTTGCCAGCCCCTTGTGGTTTTTAGCCAAAGGCAGCCTGGCAGGTTGTCTTCTTTAGAGTTATAAAAGTTAGCCCAAGGGAGTGCTTATTCAATCTTCCCTGGTGCAAGAGGTGTTTGTCTGTGAAGAAGTCACAACAATGGGTCTGTTCCCAGGGACTCAGTTTCCAAGTCAGACCAGGCCTAGTCTCCAGATCTCTCTGCTACAGAGCAGACATGTGGAAAAAGCGCTGTGGAGGGTGCCTTCACGTTTCAGGGCACTGTCGAAGCCTTACCTGGGCTTTGGGACGCAGGCACTATGG
>JAGTYA010000403.1:0-26972 GCA_024291935.2 Okapia johnstoni | reverse complement strand
TTCCCTGGTGCAAGAGGTTTTTGGCTGTGAAGACGCCAGAACAATGGCTCTGATCCCAGGGCCTCAGTTTCCCAGTCAGAACAGACCTAGTCTCCAGAGCTCTCTGCTACAGAGCAGACATGGGGAAAAAGCGCTGTGGAGGGTGCCTTCACGTTCCAGGGCACTGTCGAAGCCTTACCTGGGATTTGGAGCCTAGGCACTGTGGCCTCTTTCACTGACTTTCCAGGTATCACTTCCCAGCCCCTTGTGATTTTCAGCCAGATGCAGCCTTGCAGGGTCTCTTCCTTAGAGTCAAAAAAGGTAGCCCAAGGGACTGGTTATTCAGTCTTCCCTGGTGCAAGAGGTGTTTGGCTGTGAAGACGCCAGAACAATGGCTCTGCTCCCAGGGCCTCAGTTTCCAAGTCAGAACTGACATAGTCTCCAGAGCTCTCTGCTACAGAGCAGACATGGGGAAAATAGCTCTGAGGAAGGTTCCTTGAGGCTCCCTGCCTTGGGGAAACCCTACCCGGATGCTGGGGCCTAGGCACTGTGGCCTCTTTCACTGACTTTCCAGGTATCACTTCCCAGCCCCTTGTGATTTTCAGCCAGATGCAGCCTTGCAGGGTCTCTTCCTTAGAGTCAAAAAAGGTAGCCCAAGGGACAGCTTATTCAGTCTTCCCTGCTGCAAGAGGTGTTTGGCTGTGAAGATGCCAGAATAATGGCTCTGCTCCCAGGGCCTCAGTTTCCCAGTTAGAACAGACCTAGTCTCAAGAGCTCTCTTCTACAGAGCAGACATGGGGAAATAGCAATGAGGAGGGTTCCTTGAGTCTCCCAGCCTGGGGGAAACCCTACCCGGGTGCTGGGGCCTAGGCACTGTGGCCTCTTTCACTGATATTCCAGGTATCACTTCCAAGCCCCTTGTGATTTTCAGCCAGATGCAGCCTTGCAGGGTCTCTTCCTTAGAGTCAAAAAAGGTAGTCCAACGGACTGCTTATTCAGTCTTCCCTGGTGCAAGAGGTGTTTGGCTGTGAAGACGCCAGAGCAATGGCTCTGATCGCAGGGCCTCAGTTTCCCAGTCAGAACAGACCTAGTCTCCAGAGCTCTCTGCTACAGAGCAGACATGGGGAAATAGCACTGAGGAGGGTTCCTTGAGGCTCCCTGCCTTGGGGAAGCCCTACCCGGATGCTGGGGCCTAGGCACTGTGGCCTCTTTCACTCACTTTCCAAGTATCACTTCCCAAGCCATTGTGATTTTCAGCCAGATGCAGCCTTGCAGGGTCTCTTCCTTAGAGTCAAAAAAGGTAGCCCAAGGGACTGCTTATTCAGTCTTCCCTGCTGCAAGAGGTTTTTGGCTGTGAAGACGCCAGAACAATGGCTCTGCTCCCAGGGCCTCAGTTTCCCAGTCAGAACAGACCTAGTCTCCAGAGCTCTCTGCTACAGAGCAGACATGGCGAAAAAGCACTGTGCAGGGTGCCTTCACGTTTCAGGGCACTGTCGAAGCCTTACCTGGGTTTTGCAGCCTAGACACTGTGGCCTCTTTCACTGACTTTCCAGGTATCAATTCCCAGCCCCTTGTGATTTTCAGCCAAATGCAGCCTTGTAGGGTCTCTTCCTTAGAGTCAAAAAAGGTAGCCCAAGGGAGTGCTTATTCAGTCTTCCCTGGTGCAAGAGGTGTTTGGCTGTGAAGACGCCAGAAAAATGGCTCTGCTCCCAGGGCCTCAGTTTCCCAGTCAGAACAGACCTTGTCTCCAGAGCTCTCTGCTACAGGGCAGACATGGGGAAATAGCTCTGAGGAGGGTGCCTTCACGGTCCAGGGCACTGTCGAATCCATACCTGGGCTTTGGAGGCTAGGCACTGTGGCCTCTTTCACTGACTTTCCAGGTATCACTTCCCAGCCCCTTGTGATTTTCAGCCAGATGCAGCCTTGCAGGGTCTCTTCCTTAGAGTCAAAAAAGGTAGCCCAAGGGACTGCTTATTCAGTCTTCCCTGGTACAAGTGGTGTTTGGCTGTGAAGACGCCAGAACAATGGCTCTGCTCCCAGGGCCTCAGTTTCCCAGTCAGAACAGACCTAGTCTCCAGAGCTCTCTGCTACAGAGCCGACATGGGGAAATAGCTCTGAGGAGGGTTGCTTGAGGCTCCCTGCCTTGGGGAAGCCCTACCCGGGTGCTGGGGCCTAGGCACTGTGGCCTGTTTCACTGACTTTCCAGGTATCACTTCCCAGCCCCTTGTGATTTTCAGCCAGATGCAGCCTTGCAGGGTCTCTTCCTTAGAGTCAAAAAAGGTAGCCCAAGGGACTGCTTATTCAGTCTTCCCTGGTGCAAGTGGTGTTTGGCTGTGAAGACGCCAGAACAATGGCTCTGCTCCCAGGGCCTCAGTTTCCCAGTCAGAACAGACCTAGTCTCCAGAGCACTCTGCTACAGAGCAGACATGGGGAAATAGCTCTGAGGAGGGTGCCTTCACGTTCCAGGGCACTGTCGAAGCCTTACCTGGGCTTTGGAGCCTAGGCACTGTGGCTTCTTTCACTGACTTTCCAGGTATCACTTCCCAGCCCCTTGTGAAATTCAGCCAGATGCAGCCTTGCAGGGTCTCTTCCTTAGAGTCAAAAAAGGTAGCCCAAGGGACTGCTTATTCAGTCTTCCCTGGTGCAAGAGGTGTTTGGCTGTGAAGACGCCAGAACAATGGCTCTGCTCCCAGGGCTTCAGTTTCCCAGTCAGAACAGACCTAGTCTCCAGAGCTCTCTGCTACAGAGAAGACATGGCGAAAAAGCTCTGAGGAGGGCTCCTTGAGGCTTTCTGCCTTGGGGAAGCCCTACCCGGGTGCTGGGGCCTAGGCACTGTGTCCTCTTTCACTGAATTTCCAGGTATCACTTCCCAGACCCTTGTGATTTTCAGCCAGATGCAACCTTGCAGGGTCTCTTCCTTAGAGTCAAAAAAGGTAGCCCAAGGGACTGCTTATTCAGTCTTCCCTGGTGCAAGTGGTGTTTGGCTGTGAAGACGCCAGAACAATGGCTCTGCTCCCAGGGCCTCAGTTTCCCAGTCAGAACAGACCTAGTCTCCAGAGCTCTCTGCTACAGAGCAGAAATGTGGAAAAAGCGCTGTGGAGGGTGCCTTCACGTTCCAGGGCACTGTCGAAGCCTTACTTTGGCATTGAAGCCTAGGCACTGTGGCCTCGTTCACTGACTTTCCAGGTATCACTTCCCAGCCCCTTGTGATTTTCAGCCAGATGCAGCCTTGCAGGGTCTCTTCCTTAGAGTCAAAAAAGGTAGCCCAAGGGACTGCCTTATTCAGTCTTCCCTGGTGCAAGAGGTGTTTGGCTGTGAAGACTCCAGAAGAATGGCTGTGCTCCCAGGGCCTCTGTTTCCCAGTCAGAACAGACCTAGTCTCCAGAGTTCTCTGCTACAGAGCAGACATGGGGAAAAAGCGCTGTGGAGGGTGCCTTCACGTTCCAGGGCACTGTCGAAGCCTTACCTGGGCTTTGGAGCCTAGGCACTGTGGCCTCTTTCACTGACTTTCCAGGTATCACTTCCCAGCCCCTTCTGATTTTCAGCCAGATGCAGCCTTGCAGGGTTTCTTCCTTAGAGTCAAAAAAGGTAGCCCAAGGGACTGCTTATTCAGTCTTCCCTGGTGCAAGAGTTGTTTGGCTGTGAAGACGCCAGAACAATGGCTCTGCTCCCAGGGCCTCAGTTTCCCAGTCAGAACAGACCTAGTCTCCAGAGCTCCCTGCTACAGAGCAGACATGGGGAAAAAGCGCTGTGGAGGGTGCCTTCACGTTCCAGGGCACTGTCGAATCATTACCTGGGCTTTGGAGCCTAGGCACTGTGGCCTCTTTTACTGACTTTCCAGTTATCACTTCCCAGCTCCTTGTGATTTTCAGCCAGATGCAGCCTTGCAGGGTCTCTTCCTTAGAGTCAAAAAAGGTAGCCCAAGGGACTGCTTATTCAGTCTTCCCTGGTGCAAGAGGTGTTTGGCTTTGAAGACGCCAGAACAATGGCTCTGCTCCCAGGGCCTCAGTTTCCCAGTCAGAACAGACCTAGTCTCCAGAGCTCTCTGCTACAGAGCAGACATGGGGAATAAGCGCTTTGGAGGGTGCCTTCACGTTCCAGGGCACTGTCTAAGCCTTACCTGGGCTTTGGAGCCTAGGGACTGTGGCCTCTTTCACTGATTTCCAAGGTATCACTTTCCAGCCCCGTGTGATTTTCAGCCAGATGCAGCCTTGCAGGGTCTCTTCCTTAGAGTCAAAAAAGGTAGCCCAAGGGACTGCTTATTCAGTCTTCCCTGGTGCAAGAGGTGTTTGGCTGTGAAGACGCCAGAACAATGGCTCTGCTCCCAGGGCCTCAGTTTCCCAGTCAGAACAGACCTAGTCTCCAGAGCTCTCTGCTACAGAGCAGACATGGGGAAAAAGCGCTGTGGAGGGTACATTCACGATCCAGGGCACGGTCAAAGCCTTACCTGGGCTTTGGAGCCTAGGCACTGTGGCCTCTTTCACTGACTTTCCAGGTATCACTTCCCAGCCCCTTCTGATTTTCAGCCAGATGCAGCCTTGCAGGGTCTCTTCCTTAGAGTCAAAAAAGGTAACCCAAGGGACGGCTTATTCAGTTTTCCCTGGTGCAAGAGGTGTTTGGCTGTGAAGACGCCAGAACAATGGCTCTGCTCCCAGGGCCTCAGTTTCCCAGTCAGAACAGACCTAGTCTCCCAGAGCTCTCTGCTACAGAGCAGACATGGGGAAAAGCGCTTTGGAGGGTGCCTTCACGTTCCAGGGCACTGTCTAAGCCTTACCTGGGCTTTGGAGCCTAGGGACTGTGGCCTCTTTCACTGATTTCCAAGGTATCACTTTCCAGCCCCGTGTGATTTTCAGCCAGATGCAGTCTTGCAGGGTCTCTTCCTTAGAGTCAAAAAAGGTAGCCCAAGGGACTGCTTATTCAGTCTTCCCTGGTGCAAGAGGTGTTTGGCTGTGAAGACGCCAGAACAATGGCTCTGCTCCCAGGGCCTCAGTTTCCCAGTCAGAACAGACCTAGTCTCCAGAGCTCTCTGCTACAGAGCAGACATGGGGAAAAAGCGCTGTGGAGGGTACCTTCACGATCCAGGGCACTGTCAAAGCCTTACCTGGGCTTTGGAGCCTAGGCACTGTGGCCTCTTTCACTGACTTTCCAGGTATCACTTCCCAGCCCCTTGTGATTTTCAGCCAGATGCAGCCTTGCAGGGTCTCTTCCTTAGAGTCAAAAAAGGTAGCCCAAGGGACTGCTTATTCAGTCTTCCCTGGTGCAAGAGGTGTTTGGCTGTGAAGACACCAGAACAATGGCTCTGCTCCCAGGGCCTCAGTTTCCCAGTCAGAACAGACCTAGTCTCCAGAGCTCTGTGCTACAGAGTATACATGGAGAAATATCTCTGAGGAGGGTTCCTTGAGGCTTCCTGCCTTGGGGAAGCCTCACGTGGGCTTTGGAGCCGAGGCACTGTGGCCTCTTCCACTGACTTTCCAGGTAGCACTTCCAGCCCCTTGTGATTTTCAGCCAAAGGCAGCCTGGCAGGGTCTCTTTCGTAGATTCATAAAAGGTAGCCCAAGGAAGTGCTTATTCAAGCTTCCCTGGTGCAAGAGCTGTTTGTCTGTTAAGTAGCCACAACAATGGGTCTGCTCCCAGGGCCTCAGATTCCCAGTCAGAACAGACCTCGTCTCCAGAGCTCTCTGCTACAGAGCACACATGAGGCAATAGATCTGAGGAGTGTTCCTTGAGGTTCCCTGGCTTGGGGAAGTCCTACCCTGGCGATAGCACCTAGGCACTGTGATCTCTTCCACTGACTTTCCACGTAGCACTTTCCAGCCCCTTGTGATTTTCAGCCAAAGGCAGCCTGGCAGGGCCTCTTCCTTAGAGTCATAAAAGGTAACCCAAGGGAGTGCTTATTCAAGCTTCCCTGGTGCAAGAGGTGTTTGTGTGTTAAGAAGGCACAAAAATGGGTCTGCTCCAAGGGTCTCAGTTTCCCAGTCAGAACAGACCTAGTAGTCTCCAGAGCTCTCTGCTAAAGAGGACACATGGGGCAATAGCTCTGAGGAGTGTTCCTTTAGGTTCCCTGGATTGTGGAAGCCCTACCCGGTCGGTGGGCCCTAGGCAATGTGTGCTCTTCCACTGACTTTCCAGGTAGCACTTTCCAGCCCCTTGTGATTTTCAGCCAAAGACAGCCTGGCAGGGTCTCTTCCTTAGAGTCATAAAAGGTAGCCCAAGGGAGTGCTTATTCAGGCTTCCCTGGTGCAACAGGTGTTTGGCTGTTAAGAAGCCACAATAATGGGTCTGCTCCCAGGCCCTGAGTTTCCCAGTCAGAACAGACCTAGTATCTAGAGCTCTCTGCTACAGAGCCCATATGGGGTAATAGCTCTGAGGAGTGTTCCTTGAGGTTCCCTGGCTTGGGGAAGCCCTATCGGGCCGGTGGGGCCTAGGCACTGTGTTCTCTTCCACTGACTTTCCTGGTAGAACTCTCCAGCCCCTTGTTTCTGATTTTCAGCCAAAGGCAGCCTGGCAGGGTCTCTTCCTTAGAGTCATAAAAGGTAACCCAAGGGAGTGCTTATTCAAGCTTCCCTGGTTGAAGAAGTGTTTGTCTGTTAAGAAGCCACAGCAATGGGTCTGCTTCCAGGGCCTCAGTTTCCCAGTCCGAACAGCGTTAGTAATCTCCAGAGCTCTCTGCTACAGAGCACACATTGGGCATTAGCTCTGAGGAGGGTGCCTTGACGTTCACGGGCTTGGGGAAGCCCTACCGGGGCGGTGGGGCCTAGGCACAATGGCCCCTACCACTGACTTTCCAGGTAGAACTTTCCAGCCCCTTGTGCTTTTCAACCAAATGGAGCCTGGCAGGGTCTGTTCCTTATAGTCATAAAACATAGCCCAAGGGAGTGCTTATTCAGACTTCCCTGGTGCAAAAGGTGTTTGTCTGTTAAGCAACGACAACAATGGGTCTGCCCCCAGCGCCTCAGTTTCCCAGTCAGAACAGACCTAGTCTCCAGAGGTCTCTGCTACAGAGCACACATGGGGCAATAGCTCTGAGGAGTGTTCCTTGAGGTTCCCCGGCTTGGGGAAGCCCTACCCGGGCGGTGGGGCTTAGGCACTGTGGCCTCTTCCACTGACTTTCCAGGTCGCACTTTCCAGCCCTTTGTGACTTTCAGCCAAAGGCAGCCTGGCTGGTTCTCTTCCTTAGACTCATAAAAGGTAGCCCAAAGGAGTGCTTATTCAGGCTTCCCTGCTGCAAGAGCTGTTTGTCTGTTAAGAAGCCATAGCAATGGGTCAGTTCCGAGGTCCTCAGTTTCCCAGTCAGAACAGACCTAGTCTCCAGAGCTCTCTGTTACAGAGCAAACATGGTGCAATAGCTCTGAGGAGTGTTTCTTGAGGTTCCCTGGCTTGGGGAAGCCCTGCCCGGGCGGTGGGGCCTAGGCACTGTGGCCTCTTCCACTGACTTTCCAGGTAGCACTTTCCAGCCCCTTGTGATTTTCAGCCAAAGGCAGCCTGGTAGGGTCTCTTCCTTAGAGTCATAAATGGTAGCCCAAGGAAGTGCTTACTCAGGCTCCCCTGGTGCAAGAGGTGTTTGTCTGTTAAGAAGCCACAACAATGGGTCTGCTCCCAGGGATTCAGTTTCCCAGTCAGAACATACCTAGTCTCCAGAGCTCACTGTTACAGAGCACACATGGGGCAATAGCTCTGAGGAGTGTTCCTTGAGGTTCACTGGCTTGGGGAAGCCCTACCCGGGTGGTAGGGCCTAGGCACTGTGGACTCTTTCACTGACTTTCCAGGTATCACTTCCCAGCCCCTTGTGATTTTCAGCCAGATGCAGCCTTGCAGGGTCTCTTCCTTAGAGTCAAAAAAGGTAGCCCAAGGGACTGCTTATTCAGTCTTCCCTGGTGCAAGAGGTGTTTGGCTGTGAAGACGCCAGAACAATGGCTCTGCTCCCAGGGCCTCAGTTTCCCAGTCAGAACAGACCTAGTCTCCAGAGCTCTCTGCTACAGAGCAGACATGGGGAAAAAGCGCTGTGGAGGGTGCCTTCACGTTCCAGGGCACTGTCGAAGCCTTACCTGGGCTTTGGAGCCTAGGCACTGTGGCCTCTTTCACTGACTTTCCAGGTATCACTTCCCAGCCCCTTGTGATTTTCAGCCAGATGCAGCCTTGCAGGGTCTCTTCCTTAGAGTCAAAAAAGGTAGCCCAAGGGACTGCTTATTCAGGCTTCCCTGGTGCAAGAGGTGTTTGGCTGTGAAGACGCCAGAACAATGGCTCTGCTCCCAGGGTCTCAGTTTCCCAGTCAGAACAGACCTAGTTTCCAGAGCTCTCTGCTACAGAGCACACAGGGGGCAATAGCTCTGAGGAGTGTTCCTTGAGATTCCCTGTCTTGGGGAAGCCCTACCCGTGTGGTGGGCCCTAGGCACTGTGGCTTCTTCCACTGACTTTCCACGTAGCACTTTACAGCCCCTTGTGATTTTCAGCCAAAGGCAGCCTGGCAGGGTCTCTTCTTAGAGTCATAAAAGGTAGCCCAAGGGAGTGCTTATTCAACCTTCCCTGGTGCAAGAGGTGTTTGTCTGTTAAGTAGCCACAACAATGGGTCTGCTCCCAGGGCCTCAGATTCCCAGACAGAACAGACCTAGTCTCCAGAGCTCTCTGCTACAGAGCACACATGTGGCAATAGAACTTAGGAGTGTTCCTTGAGGTTCCCTGGCTTGGGGAAGCCCTACTCGGTTGGTGGAGCCTAGGCAGTGGCTTCTTCCACTGACTTTCCAGGTAGCACTTTCCAGCCCCTTGTGATTTTCAGCCAAAGGCAGCCTGGCAGGGTCTCTTCTTAGAGTCATAAAAGGTAGCCCAAGGGAGTGCTTATTCAAGCTTCCCTGGTGCAAGAGGTGTTTGTCTGTTAAGAAGCCACAACAATGGGTCTGATCCCAGGGCCTCAGTTTCCCAGTCAGAACAGACCTAGTCTCCACAGCTCTCTGATACAGAGCACACATGGGGCAATAGCTCTCAGGAGTGTTCCTTGAGGTTCCCTGGCTTGGGGAAGTCCTACCCCGGCGCTGGCACCTAAGCACTGTGATCTCTTCCACTGACTTTCCAGGTAGCACTTTCCAGCCCCTTGTGATTTTCAGCAAAAAGGCAGCCTGGCAGTGTCTCTTCGTTGGAGTCATAAAAAGTAACCCAAGGGAGTGCTTATTCAAGCTTCCCTGGTGCAAGAGGTGTTTGTCTGTTAAGAAGGCACAACAATGGGTCTGCTCCCAGGGTCTCAGTTTCCCAGTCAGAACAGACCTAGTAGTCTCCAGAGCTTTCTGCTACAGAGCACACATGGGGCAATAGCTCTGAGGAGTGTTTCTTGATGTTCCCTGGCTTGGGGAAGCCCTACCCGGGCGGTGGGGCCTAGACACTGTGGCCTCTTCCACTGACTTTCCAGGTAGCACTTTCCAGCCCCTTGTGATTTTCAGCCAAAGACAGCCTGGCAGGGTCTCTTCCTTAGAGTCATAAAAGGTAGCCCAAGGGAGTGCTTATCCAATTTCCCTGGCGAAACAGGTGTTTGCTGTTATGAATGGACAACAATAGGTTTGCCTCCATGTCTCAGTTTCCTAGTCAGACCAAGCCTAGTATCCAGAGCTCTCTGCTACAGAGCACACATGGGGCATTAGCTCTGAGGAGGGTGCCTTGACGTTCACGGGCTTGGGGAAGCCCTACCGGTGCGGTGGGGCCTAGGCACAAAGGCCCCTACCACTGACTTTCCAGCTAGCACTTTCCAGCCCCTTGTGCTTTTTCACCCAAATGGAGCCTGGCAGGGTCTCTTCCTTAGAGTCATAAAATATAGCCCAAGGGAGTGCTTATTCAGACATCCCTGGTGCAAGAAGTGTTTGTCTGTTAAGTAGCCACAACAAAGGTTCTGCTCCAGCGCCTCAGTTTCCCAGTCAGAACAGACCTAGTCTCCAGAGCTCACTACTACAGAGCACACATGGGGCAATAGCTCTGAGGAGAGTTCCGTGAGATTCCCTGGCTTGGGGAAGCCCTACCCGGCGGTGGGGCCTAGGCACTGTGATCTCTTCCACTGACTTTCCAGGTAGCACATTCCACCCCTTGTGATTTTCAGCCAAAGGCAGCCTGGCAGGGTCTCTTCCTTAGAGTCATAAAAGGTAGCCCAAGGTAGTGCTTATTCAAGCTTCCCTGGTGCAAGAGGTGTTTGTCTGTTAAGAAGCCACAACAATGGGTCTGCTCCCAGGTCCTCAGTTTCCCAGTCAGAACAGACCTAGTAGCCCTCAGAGCTCTCTGCTACAGAGCACACATGGGGCAATAGCTCTGAGGAGTGTTCCTTGAGGTTCCCTGGCTTGGGGAAGCCCTACCCCGGCGGTGGGGCCTAGGCACTGTGGCCTCTTCCACTGACTTTCCAGGTAGCACTTTCCAGCCCCTTGTGATTTTCAGCCAAAGGCAGCCTGGCAGGGTCTCTTCCTTAGAGTCATAAAAGGTAGCCCAAGGGAGTGCTTATTCAGGCTTCCCTGGTGCAAGAGGTGTTTGGCTGTTAAGAAGCCAAACAATGGGTCTGCTCCCAGGGCCCGAGTTTCCCAGTCAGAACAGACCTAGTATCTAGAGCTTCTCTGCTACAGAGCACACATGGGGCAATAGCTCTGAGGAGTGTTCCTTGAGGTTCCCTGGCTTGGGGAAGCCCTACCCGGGCGGTGGGGCCTAGGCACTGTGGCCTCTTCCACTGACTTTCCAGGTAGCACTTTCCAGCCCCTTGTGATTTTCAGCCAAAGACAGCCTGGCAGGGTCTCTTCCTTAGAGTCATAAAAGGTAGCCCAAGGGAGTGCTTATCCAATTTCCCTGGCGAAACAGGTGTTTGCTGTTATGAATGGACAACAAATGGGTTTGCCTCCATGTCTCTCAGTTTCCCAGTCAGACCAAGACCTAGTATCCAGAGCTCTCTGCTACAGAGCACACATGGGGCATTAGCTCTGAGGAGGGTGCCTTGACGTTCCCGGGCTTGGGGAAGCCCTACCGGGGCGGTGGGGCCTAGGCACAATGGCCCCTTCCACTGACTTTCCAGCTAGCACTTTCCAGCCCCTTGTGATTTTCAGCCAAATGCAGCCTGGCAGGGTCTCTTCCTTAGAGTCATAAAAGGTAGCCCAAGGGAGTGCTTATTCAAACTTCCCTGGTGCAAGAGGTGTTTGTCTGTTAAGAAGCCACAACAATGGGTCTGCTCCCAGGGCCTCAGTTTCCCAGTCAGAACAGACCTAGTCTCCAGAGCTCTCTGCTACAGAGCACACATGGGGCAATAGCTCTGAGGAGTGTTCCTTGAGGTTCCCTGGCTTGGGGAAGCCCTACCCGGGGCGGTGGGGCCTAGGCACACTGTGGCCTCTTCCACTGACTTTCCAGGTAGCACTTTCCAGCCCCTTGTGATTTTCAGCCAAAGGCAGCCTGGCAGGGTCTCTTCCTTAGAGTCATAAAAGGTAGCCCAAGGGAGTGCTTATTCAAGCTTCCCTGGTGAAAGAGGTGTTTGTCTGTTAAAGAAGCCACAACAATGGGTCTGCTCCCAGGGCCTCAGTTTCCCAGTCAGAACAGACCTAGTCTCCAGAGCTCTCTGCTACAGAGCACACATGGGGCAATAGCTCTGAGGAGTGTTCCTTGAGGTTCCCTGGCTTGGGGAAGCCCTACCCGGGCGGTGGGGCCTAGGCACTGTGGCCTCTTCCACTGACTTTCCAGGTAGCACTTTCCAGCCCCTTGTGATTTTCAGCCAAAGGCAGCCTGGCAGGGTCTCTTCCTTAGAGTCATAAAAGGTAGCCCAAGGGAGTGTGCTTATTCAGGCTTCCCTGGTGCAAGAGGTGTTTGTCTGTTAAGAAGCCACAACAATGGGTCTGCTCCCAGGGCCTCAGTTTCCCAGTCAGAACAGACCTAGTAGTCTCCAGAGCTCTCTGCTACAGAGCACACATGGGGCAATAGCTCTGAGGAGTGTTCCTTGAGGTTCCCTGGCTTGGGGAAGCCCTACCGGGGCGGTGGGGCCTAGGCACTGTGGCCTCTTCCACTGACTTTCCAGGTAGCACTTTCCAGCCCCTTGTGATTTTCAGCCAAAGGCAGCCTGGCAGGGTCTCTTCCTTAGAGTCATAAAAGGTAGCCCAAGGGAGTGCTTATTCAAGCTTCCCTGGTGCAAGAGGTGTTTGTCTGTTAAGAAGCCACAACAATGGGTCTGCTCCCAGGGCCTCAGTTTCCCAGTCAGAACAGCCTTAGTAATCTCCAGAGCTCTCTGCTACAGAGCACACATGGGGCATTAGCTCTGAGGAGGGTGCCTTGACGTTCACGGGCTTGGGGAAGCCCTACCGGGGCGGTGGGGCCTAGGCACAATGGCCCCTACCACTGACTTTCCAGCTAGCACTTTCCAGCCCCTTGTGCTTTTCAACCAAATGGAGCCTGGCAGGGTCTTTTCCTTAGAGTCATAAAAGATAGCCCAAGGGAGTGCTTATTCAGACTTCCCTGGTGCAAAAGGTGTTTGTCTGTTAAGTAACCACAACAATGGGTCTGCCCCCAGCGCCTCCTCAGTTTCCCAGTCAGAACAGACCTAGTCTCCAGAGGTCTCTGCTACAGAGCACACATGGGGCAATAGCTCTGAGGAGTGTTCCTTGAGGTTCCCCGGCTTGGGGAAGCCCTACCCGGGCGGTGGGGCTTAGGCACTGTGGCCTCTTCCACTGACTTTCCAGGTCGCACTTTCCAGCCCTTTGTGACTTTCAGCCAAAGGCAGCCTGGCTGGTTCTCTTCCTTAGACTCATAAAAGGTAGCCCAAAGGAGTGCTTATTCAGGCTTCCCTGCTGCAAGAGCTGTTTGTCTGTTAAGAAGCCATAGCAATGGGTCAGTTCCGAGGTCCTCAGTTTCCAGTCAGAACAGACCTAGTAGTATCCAGAGCCCTCTTCTACAGAGCACACCTGGGGCAATAGCTCTGAGGAGTGTTCCTTGAGGTTCCCCGGTTTGGGGAAGCCCTACCCGGGCGGTGGGGCCTAGGCACTGTGGCCTCTTCCACTGACTTTCCAGGTAGCACTTTCCAGCCCTTGTGTGATTTTCAGCCAAAGGCAGCCTGGCAGGGTTTCTTCCTTAGAGTCATAAAAGGTAGCCCAAGGGAGTGCTTATTCAGGCCTCCCTGGTCCAAGAGGTGTTTGTCTGTTAAGAAGCCACAACAATGCGTCTGCTTCAGGGCCTGAGTTTCCCAGTCAGAACATACCTAGTCTCCAGAGCTCACTGTTACAGAGCACACATCGGTCAATAGCTATGAAGAGTGTTCCTTGAGGTTCCCTGTCTTGAGGAAGCCCTACACGGGCAGTAGGGCCTAGGCACTGTGGCCTCTTCCACGGACTTTCCAGGTAGTACTTTCCAGCCCCTTGTGATTTTCAGCTAAAGGCAGCCTGGCAGGGTCTCTTCCTTAGAGTCATAAAAGGTAGCCCAAGGGAGTGCTTATTCAGGCTTCCCTGGTACAAGAGGTGTTTGTCCGTTAAGAATCCACAGCAATTGGTCTGCTTCCAGGGACTCAGTTTCCTAGTCAGAACAGCCCTATAGTCTCCAGAGCTCTCTGCTACAGAGCACACACACGGGCAATAGCTCTGAGGAGTGTTCCTTGAGTTTGCCCGGCTTGGGGAATCCCTACCCGGGCGGTGGGGCCTAGGCACAGTGGCCTGTTCCACTGACTTTCCAGGTAGCACTTTCCAGCCCCTTGTGATTTTCAGCCAAAGGCAGCCTGGCAGGGACTGTTCCTTAGAGTCATAAAACGTAGCCCAAGGGAGTGCTTATTCAGGCTTCCCTGGTACAAGAGGTGTTTGTCTGTTAAGAAGTCACAACAATGGGTCTGCTCCCAGGGCCTGAGTTTCCCCGTCAGAACAGACCTAGTCTCCAGAGCTCTCTGCTACAGAGCACACATGGGGCAATAGCTCTGAGGAGTGTTCCTTGAGGTTCCCTGGCTTGGGGAAGCCCTAACCTGGCGGTGGGGCCTAGGCACTGTGGCCTCTTCCACTGACTTTCCAGGTAGAACTTTCCAGGCCCTTGTGATTTTCAGCCAATTGCAGCCTGGCAGTGTCTCTTCCTTAGAATCATAAAAGGTAGCCCAAGGGAGTGCTTATTCAGGTTTCCCTGGTACAAGAGAGTTGTTTGTTAAGAAGCCACAACAATAGGTCTGCTCCCAGGCCCTCAGTTTTAGAGTCAGAACAGACCTAGTCTCCGGAGCTCTCTGCTATCGAGCACACACATGCAGCAATTGCTCTGAGGAGTGTTCCTTGAGGTTCACTGGCTTGGGGAAGCCCTACCCGGGTGGTAGGGGCCTAGGCACTGTGGACTCTTCCACTGACTTTCCAGGTATCACTTTTCCAGCCCCTTGTGATTTTCAGCCAGATGCAGCCTTGCTGGTTCTCTTCCTTAGAGTCAAAAACGGTAGCCCAAGGGACTGCTTATTCAGTCTTCCCTGGTGCAAGAGGTGTTTGGCTGTGAAGAAGCCAGAACAATGGGTCTGCTCCCAGGGCCTCAGTTTCCCAGTCAGAACAGACCTAGTCTCCAGAGCTCTCTGCTACAGAGCAGACATGGGGGGCAAAGCTCTGTGGAGGGTGCCTTCACGTTTCCAGGGCTTGTCGAAGCCTTACCTGGGCTTTGGAGCCTAGGCACTGTGGCCTCTTTCACTGACTTTCCAGGTATCACTTCCCAGCCCCTTGTGATTTTCAGCCAGATGCAGCCTTGCAGGGTCTCTTCCTTAGAGTCAAAAAAGGTAGCCCCAAGGGGGTGCTTATTCAAGGCTTCCCTGGTGCAAGAGGTGTTTGTCTGTTAAGTAGCCACAACAATGGGTCTGCTCCCAGGGCCTCAGTTTCCCCGTCAGAACAGACCTAGTCTCCAGAGCTCTCTGCTACAGAGCACACATGGGGCAATAGCTCTGAGGAGTGTTTCTTGAGGTTCCCTGGCTTGGGGAAGCCCTACCCGTGTGGTGCGACCTAGGCACTGTGGCTTCTTCCACTGACTTTCCACGTAGCACTTTACAGCCCCTTGTGATTTTCAGCCAAAGGCAGCCTGCCTGGCAGGGTCTCTTCTTAGAGTCATAAAAGGTAGCCCAAGGGAGTGCTTATTCAACCTTCCCTGGTGCAAGAGGTGTTTGTCTGTTAAGTAGCCACAACAATGGGTCTGCTCCCAGGGCCTCAGATTCCCAGACAGAACAGACCTAGTCTCCAGAGCTCTCTGCTACAGAGCACACATGTGGCAATAGATCTTAGGAGTGTTCCTTGAGGTTCCCTGGCTTGGGGAAGCCCTACTCGGTTGATGGAGCCTAGGCAGTGGCTTCTTCCACTGACTTTCCAGGTAGCACTTTCCAGCCCCTTGTGATTTTCAGCCAAAGGCAGCCTTGCAGGGTCTCTTCTTAGAGTCATAAAAGGTAGCCCAAGGGAGTGCTTATTCAAGCTTTCCTGGTGCAAGAGGTGTTTGTCTGTTAAGAAGCCACAACAATGGATCTGATCCCAGGGCCTCAGTTTCCCAGTCAGAACAGACCTAGTCTCCACAGCTCTCTGATACAGAGAACACACATGGGGCAATAGCTCTGAGGAGTGTTCCTTGAGGTTCCCTGGCTTGGGGAAGCCCTACACCGGCGGTGGCACCTAGGCACTGTGATCTCTTCCACTGACTTTCCAGGTAACACTTTGCAGCCCCTTGTGATTTTCAGCAAAAAGGCAGCCTGGCAGGGTCTCTTCCTTAGAGTCATAAAAAGTAACCCAAGGGAGTGCTTATACAAGCTTCCCTGGTGCAAGAGGTGTTTGTCTGTTAAGAAGCCACAACAATGGGTCTTCTCCCAGGGCCTAAGTTTCCCAGCCAGAACAGACCTAGTCTCCAGAGCTCTCTGCTACAGAGCACACAAGGGGCAACAGCTCTGAGGCGTGTTCCTTGAGTTTCCCCGGCTTGGGGAAGCCCTACCCGGGCGGTGGGGCCTAGGCACTGTGGGCTCTTCCCCTGACTTTCCAGGTAGACCTTTCCAGCCCCTTGTG
This sequence comes from Okapia johnstoni, assembly GCA_024291935.2. Classification (NCBI taxonomy): domain Eukaryota; kingdom Metazoa; phylum Chordata; class Mammalia; order Artiodactyla; family Giraffidae; genus Okapia; species Okapia johnstoni. The sequence goes on along the minus strand of JAGTYA010000403.1, from coordinate 11,025 downwards.
ATTTTCAGCCAAAGGCAGCCTGGCAGAGTCTCTTCCTTGGAGTCATAAAAGGTAGCCCAAAGGAGTGCTTATTCAGGCTCCCCTGGTGCAAGAGGTGTTTGTCTGTTAAGAAGTCACAACAATGGATCTGCTCCCAGGGCCTCAGTTTCCCAGTCAGAACAGACCTAGTAGTCTCCAGAGCTGGCTGCTACAGAGCACACATGGGGCAACAGCTCTGAGGAGTGTTCCTTGATGTTCCCTGGCTTGGGGAAGCTCTTCCCGGGCGGTGGGGCCTAGGCACTGTGGCCTCTTCCACTGACTTTCCAGGTAGCACTTTCCAGCCCATTGTAATTTTCAGCCAAAGACAGCCTGGCAGGGTCTCTTCCTCAGAGTCATAAAAGGTAGCCCAAGGGAGTGCTCATTCAAGCTTCCCTGGTGCAAAGGTGTTTGTCTGTTAAGAAGCCACAGCAATGGGTCTGTTCCGAGGGCCACAGTTTCCAGTCAGAAAAGACCTAGTAGTCTCCAGAGCCCTCTGATACAGAGCACACATAGGGCAATAGCTCTGAGGAGTGTTTCTTAAGGTTCCCTGGCTTGCGGAAGCCCTACCCAGGCGGTAGGGCCTAGGCACTGTGGCCTCTTCAAATGACTTTCCAGGTAGCACTTTCCAGCCCCTTGTGATTTTCAGCCAAAGACAGCCTGGCAGGGTCTCTTTCTTGCATCCATAAGAGGTCACCCAAGGGAGTGCTTATTCAGGCTTCCCTGGTACAAGAGGTTTTTGTCTGTTAAGAAGCCACAACAATGGGTCTGTTCCCAGGGCCTCAGTTTCCCCGACAGAACAGACCTAGTCTCCATAGCTCTCTGCTACATACATTGCACACATGGAGCAATAGCTCTGAGGAGTGTTCCTTGAGGTTCCCTGGCTTGGGGAAGCCCTACCCGGGCGGTGCGGCCTAGGCACTGTGGACTCTTCCACTGAATTTCCCCGGCCTAGGCACTGTGACCTCTTCCACTGACTTTCCACGTAGCACTTTCCAGCCACTTGTGATTTTTCAGCCAAAGGTAGTCTGGCAGGGTCTCTTCCTTAGAGTCATAAAAGGTAGCCCAAGGGAGTGCTTATCCAATCTTCCCTGGCGAAACAGGTGTTCCCTGTTATGAAGGGACAACAATGGGTTTGCCTCCAGTCCTTAGTTTCCTAGTCAGACCAGGCCTAGTATCCAGAGCTCTCTGCTACAGAGCACACATGGGGCATTAGCTCTGCGGAGGGTGCCTTGACGTTCACGGGCTTGGGGAAGCCCTACCGGGGCGTTGGGGCCTAGGCACAATGGCCCCTACCACTGACTTTCCACCTAGCACTTTCCAGCCCCTTGTGATTTTCAACAAAATGGAGCCTGGCAGGGTCTCTTCCTTAGAGTCATAAAAGATAGCCCAAGGGAGTGCTTATTCAGACTTCCCTGGTGCAAGAGGTGTTTGTCTGTTAAGTAGCCACAACAATGGGTCTGCTCCCAGGGCCTCAGTTTCCCAGTCAGAACAGACCTAGTAGTCTCCAGAGCTGGCTGCCAGAGCAGACATGGGGCAATAGCTCTGAGGAGTGTTCCTTGAGATTTCCTGGCTTGGGGAAGCCCTACTCGGGTGGTGGGGCCTAGGCACTGTGGCTTCTTCCACTGACTTTCCAGGTAGCACTTTCCAGCCCCTTGTGATTTTCAGCCAAAGGCAGCCTGGCAGGGTCTCTTCTTAGAGTCATAAAAGGTAGCCCAAGGGAGTGCTTATTCAAGCTTCCCTGGTGCAAGAGGTGTTTGTCTGTTAAGAAGCCACAACAATGGGTCTGATCCCAGGGCCTCAGTTTCCCAGTCAGAACAGACCTAGTAGTCTCCAGAGCTCTCTGATACAGAGCACACATGGGGCAATAGCTCTGAGGAGTGTTCCTTGAGGTTCCCTGGCTTGGGGAAGCCTACCCCGGCGGTGGGGCCTAGGCACTGTGATCTCTTCCACACTGACTTCCAGGTAGCACTTTCCAGCCCCTTGTGATTTTCAGCAAAAAGCAGCCTGGCAGGTCTCTTTTTAGAGTCATAAAAAGTAAGCCAAGGGAGTGCTTATTCAAGCTTCCCTGGTGCAAGAGGTGTTTGTCTGTTAAGAAGCCACAACAATGGGTCTGCTCCCAGGGTCTCAGTTTTTCCAGTCAGAACAGACCTAGTAGTCTCCAGAGCTTTCTGCTACAGAGCACACATGGGGCAATAGCTCTGAGGAGTGTTCCTTGAGGTTCCCTGGCTTGGGGAAGCCCTACCCGGGCGGTGGGGCCTAGGCACTGTGGCCTCTTCCACTGACTTTCCAGGTAGCACTTTCCAGCCCCTTGTGATTTTCAGCCAAAGGCAGCCTGGCAGGGTCTCTTCCTTAGAGTCATAAAAAAGTAGCCCAAGGGAGTGCTTATCCAATCTTCCCTGGCGAAACAGGTGTTTGCTGTTATGAAGGGACAAACAATGGGTTTGCCTTCAGGCCTCAGTTTCCCAGTCAGACCAAGCCTAGTATCCAGAGCTCTCTGCTACCGAGCACACATGGGGCATTAGCTCTGAGGAGGGTGCCTTGACGTTCACGGGCTTGGGGAAGCCCTACCCGGGCGGTGGGCCCTAGGCACTGTGGTTTTTCCACTGAATTTTCAGGTAACACTTTCCAGCTACTTGTGATTTTCAGCCAAAAGCAGCCTGGCAGGGTCTCTTCCTTAGAGTCATAAAAGGTAGCCCAAGGGAGTGTTTATTCAAGCTTACCTGATGGAAGAAGTGTTTGTCTGTTAAGAAGCCACAGCAATGGGTCTGCTTCCAGGGCATCAGTTTCCCAGTCACAACAGCCTTAGTAATATCCAGAGCTCTCTGCTACAGAGCACACACGGGGCAATAGCTCTGAGGAGTGTTCCTTGATGTTCCCTGGCTTGGGGAAGCCCTACCCGGGCGATGGGGCCTAGGCACTGTGGCCTCTTCCACTGAATTTCCAGGTAGCACTTTCCAGCACCTTGTGATTTGCAACTAAAGGCAACCTGGCACGGTCTCTTACTTAGAGTCATAAAAGGTAGCCCAAGGGAGTGCTTATTCAAGCTTCCCTGTTGCAAGAGCTGTTCGTCTGTTAAGAAGCCACAAGAATGGGTCTGCTCCCAGGCCCTCATGTTCCCAGTCAGAACAGACCTAGTAGTCTCCAGACCTCTCTGCTACAGAGCACACATGGGGCAATAGCTCAGAGGAGTGTTCCTTGAGGTTCCCTGGCTTGGGGAAGCCCTACCCGGGCGGTGCGGCCTAGGCACTGTGGCCTCTTCCACTGACTTTCCAGGTAGCACTTTCCAGCCCCTTGTGATTTTCAGCCAAAGGCAGCCTGGCAGGGTCTCTTTCTTACAGTTATAAAAGGTAACCCAAGGGAGTGCTTATTCAAGCTTCCCTGGTACAAGAGGTTTTTGTCTGTTAAGAAGCCACAACAATGGGTCTGTTTCCAGGGCCTCAGTTTCCCCGTCAGAACAGACCTAGTCTCCAGACCTCTCTGCTACAGAGCACACATGGGGCAATAGCTCTGAGGAGGAGTGTTCCTTGAGGTTCCCTGGCTTGGGGAAGCCCTACCCCCGGGGGTGCGGCCTAGGCACTGTGGCCTCTTCCACTGACTTTCCAGGTAGCACTTTCCAGCCCCTTGTGATTTTCAGGAAAAAGGCAGCCTGGCAGGGTCTCTTTCTTAGAGTCATAAAAGGTAGCCCAAGGGAGTGCTTATTCAGGCTTCCCTGGTGCAAGAGGTGTTTGTCTGTTAAGAAGGCAGAACAATGGGTCTGCTCCCAGGGTCTCAGTTTCCCAGTCAGAACAGACCTAGTCTCCACACAGCTCTCTGATACAGAGCACACATGGGGGCAATAGCTCTGAGGAGTGTTCCTTGAGGTTCCCTGGCTTGGGGAAGCCCTACCCATGCGGTGGCACCTAGGCACTGTGATCTCTTCCACTGAATTTCCAGGTAGCACTTTCCAGCCCCTTGTGATTTTCAGCCAAAGGCAGCCTGGCAGGGTCGCTTCCTTAGAGTCATAAAAGGAAGCCGCCGGGAGTGTTTATCCAATCTTCCCTGGCGAAACAGGTGTTTGCTGTTATGAAGGGACAACAATGGGTTTGCCTCCAGCCCTCAGTTTCCTAGTCAGACCAGGCCTAGTATCCAGAGCTCTCTGCTACCGAGCACACATGGGGCATTAGCTCTGAGGAGGGTGCCTTGACGTTCACGGGCTTGGGGAATCCCTACCGGGGTGGTGAGGCCTAGGCACAATGGCCCCTACCACGGACTTTCCAGCTAGCACTTTCCAGCCCCTTGTGCTTTTCAACCAAATGGAGCCTGGCAGGGTCTTTTCCTTAGAGTCATAAAAGATAGCCCAAGGGAGTGCTTATTCAGACATCCCTGGTGCAAGAGGTGTTTGTCTGTTAAGTAGCCACAACAATGGGTCTGCTCCCATCGCCTCAGTTTCCAAGTCAGAACAGACCTAGTCTCCAGAGCTCTCTGCTACAGAGCACACATGGGGCAATAGCTCTGAGGAGTGTTCCTTGAGGTTCCCCCTCTTGGGGAAGCCCTACCCGGGCGGTGGGGCCTAGGCACTGTGGGCTCTTCCACTGACTTTCCAGGTAGCACTTTCAAGCCCCTTGTGATTTTCAGCCAAAGGCAGCCTGGCAGATTCTCTTCCTTAGAGTCATACAAGGTAGCCCAAAGGAGTGCTTATTCAGGCTTCCCGGGTGTAAGAAGTGTTTGTCTGTTAAGAAGCCACAACAATGGGTCTGCTTCCAGGGCCTCAGTTTCCCAGTCAGAACAGACCTAGTAGTCTCCAGAGCTGGCTGCTACAGAGCACACATGGGGCAATAGCTCTGAGGAGTGTTCCTTGATGTTCCCTGGCTTGGGGAAGCTCTACCCGGGCGGTGGGGCCTAGGCATAGTGGCCTCTTCCACTGACTTTCCAGGTAGCACTTTCCAGCCCCTTGTAATTTTCAGCCAAAGACAGCCTGGCAGGGTCTCTTCCTCAGAGCCATAAAAAAGTAGCCCAAGGGAGTGCTTATTCAAGCTTCCCTGGTGCAAAGGTGTTTGTCTGTTAAGAAGCCACAGCAATGGGTCTGTTCCGAGGGCCTCAGTTTCCAGTCAGAAAAGACCTAGTAGTCTCCAGAGCCCTCTGCTACAGAGCACACATGGGGCAATAGCTCTGAGGAGTGTTCCTTGAGGTTCCCTGGCTTGGGGAAGCCCTACCCGGGCGGTGGGGCCTAGGCACTGTGGCCTCTTCCACTGACTTTCCAGGTAGCACTTTCCAGCCCCTTGTGATTTTCAGCCAAAGGCAGCCTGGCAGGGTCTCTTCCTTAGAGTCATAAAAGGTAACCCAAGGGAGTGCTTATTCAAGCTTCCCTGCTGCAAGAGGTGTTTTTCTGTTAAGAAGCCACAGCAATGGGTCTGCTCCCAGGGCCTCAGTTTCCCAGTGAGAACAGACCTAGTCTCCAGAGCTCTCTGCTACCGAGCACATATGGGGCAATAGCTCTGAGGAGTGTTCCTTGAGGTTCCACGGCTTGGGGAAGCCCAATCCCGGCGGTGGGGCCTAGGCACTGTGGCCATTTACACTGACTTTCAACGTAGCACTTTCCAACCCCTTGTGATTTTCAGCCAAAGGGAGCCTGGCAGGGTCTCTTCCTTAGAGTCATAAAAGGTAGCCCAAGGGAGTGCTTATTTAGGATTCCCTGGTGCAAGAGGTGTTTGTCTGTTAAGAAGCCACAACAATGGGTCTGCTCCCAGGGCCTCAGTTTCCCAGTCAGAACAGACCTAGTCTCCAGAGCTCACTGTTACAGAGCAAACATGGTGCAATAGCTCTGAGGAGTGTTCCTTGAGGTTCCCTGGCTTGGGGAAGCCCTGCCCGGGCAGTGGGGCCTAGGCACTGTGGCCTCTTCCACTGACTTTCCAGGTAGCACTTTCCAGCCCCTTGTGATTTTCAGCCAAATGCAGCCTTGCAGGGTCTCTTCCTTAGAGTCATAAAAGGTAGCCCAAGGGAGTGCTTATTCAAGCTTCCCTGGTGCAACAGGTGTTTGTCTCTTAAGAAGTCACAACAATGGGTTTGATCCCAGGGCCTCAGTTTCCCAGTCAGAACAGACCTAGTGTCCAGAACTCTGTGCTACAGAGCACACACACTCGGTGCAATAGCTCTGAGGAGTGTTCCTTGAGGTTCCCTGGCTTGGGGAAGCCCTACCCCGGCTGTGGCACCTAGGCACTGTGATCTCTTCCACTGACTTTGCAGGTAGCACTTACCAGCCCTTTGTGATTTTCAGCCAAATGCAGCCTGGCAGGGTCTCTTCCTTAGAGTCATAAAAGGTAACCCAAGGGAGTGCTTATTCAAGCTTCCCTGGTGCAAGAGGTGTTTCTCTGTTAAGAAGGCACAACAATGGGTCTGCTCCCAGGGTCTCAGTTTCCCAGTCAGAACAGACCTAGTAGTCTCCAGAGCTCTCTGCTACGGAGCACACATGGGGCAATAGCTCTCAGGAGTGTTCACTGTGGCCTCCTCCACTGACTTTCCAGGTAGCACTATCCAACCCCTTGTGATTTTCAGCCAAAGACAGCCTGGCAGGTTCTCTTTCTTATAGCCATAAAAAGGTAACCCAAGGGAGTGCTTATTCAGGCTTCCCTGGTACAAGAGGTTTTTGTCTGTTAAGAAGCCGGGGCAATAGCTCTGAGGAGTGTTCCTTGAGGTTCCCTGGCTTGGGAAAGCCCTACCCGGGGCGGTGGGGCCCTAGGCACTGTGGCCTCTTCCACTGACTTTCCAGGTAGCACTTTCCAGCCCCTTGTGATTTTTCAGCCAAATGCAGCCTGGCAGGGTCTCTTCCTTAGAGTCATAAAAGGTAGCCCAAGGGAGTGCTTATTCAGGCTTCCCTGGTGCAAGAGGTGTTTGGCTGTTAAGAAGCCACAACAATGGGTCTGCTCCCAGGGCCTCAGTTTTCCCAGTCAGAACAGACCTAGTCTCCAGAGCTCTCTCTGCTACAGAGCACACACATGGGGCAATTAGCTCTGAGGAGTGTTCCTTGAGGTTTCCCTGGCTTGGGGAAGCCCTACCCGGGCGGTGGGGCCTAGGCACTGTGGCCTTGCTTCCACTGACTTTCCAGGTAGCACTTTCCAGCCCCTTGTGATTTTCAGCAGCCAGATGGCAGCCTGGCAGGGTCTCTTCCTTAGAGTCATAAAAAAGGGTAGCCCAAGGGAGTGCTTATTCAGTCTTCCCTGGTGCAAGAGGTGTTTGTCTGTTAAGAAGCCACAACAATGGGTCTGCTCCCAGGGCCTCAGTTTCCCAGTCAGAACAGTACCTAGTAGTCTCCAGAGCTCTCTGCTACAGAGCACACATGGGGCAATAGCTCTGAGGAGTGTTCCTTGAGGTTCCCTGGCTTGGGGAAGCCCTACCCGGGCGGTGGGGCCTAGGCACTGTGGCCTCTTCCACTGACTTTCCAGGTAGCACTTTCCAGCCCCTTGTGATTTTCAGCCAAAGGCAGCCTGGCAGGGTCTCTTCCTTAGAGTCATAAAAAGGTAGCCCAAGGGAGTGCTTATTCAAGCTTCCCTGGTGCAAGAGGTGTTTGTCTGTTAAGAAGCCACAACAATGGGTCTGCTCCCAGGGCCTCAGTTTCCCAGTCAGAACAGACCTAGTAGTCTCCAGAGCTCTCTCTCTGGCTACAGAGCACACAGGGGCAATAGCTCTGAGGAGTGTTCCTTGAGGTTCCCTGGCTTGGGGGAAGCCCTACCCAGGGCGGTGGGGCCTAGGCACTGTGGCCTCTTCCACTGACTTTCCCAGGTAGCACTTTCCAGCCCCCCTTGTGATTTTCAGCCAAAGGCAGCCTGGCAGGGTCTCTTCCTTAGAGTCATAAAAGGTAGCCCAAGGGAGTGCTTATTCAGGCTTCCCTGGTGCAAGAGGTGTTTTTGTCTGTTAAGAAGCCACAACAATGGGTCTGCTCCAGGGCCTCAGTTTCCCAGTCAGAACAGACCTAGTCTCTCCAGAGCTCTCTGCTACAGAGCACACATGGGGCAAATAGCTCTGAGGAGGGTTCCTTGAGGTTCCCTGGCTTGGGGAAGCCCTACCCGGGTGGTGGCCTAGGGCACTGTGGCCTCTTTCACTGACTTTCCAGGTAGCACTTTCCCAGCCCCTTGTGATTTTCAAAGGCAGCCTGGCAGTCTCTCTTCCTTAGAGTCAAAAAAGGTAGCCCAAGGGAGTGCTTATTCAGGCTTCCCTGGTGCAAGAGGTGTTTGTCTGTTAAGAAGCCACAACAATGGGTCTGCTTCCCAGGGCCTCAGTTTCCCAGTCAGAACAAACTAGACCTAGTAGTCTCCAGAGCTCTCTGCTACAGAGCACACATGGGGCAATAGCTCTGAGGAGTGTTCCATGAGGTTCCACGGCTTGCTGGAAGCCCAATCTTGGCTGAGTTGGTGGCCCTAGGCACTGTGGTCCTCTTTCACTGACTTTCCAGGTAGCACTTTCCAGCCCCTTGTGATTTTCAGCCAAAAGCAGCCTGGCAGGGGTCTATTCCTTAGAGTCATAAAAGGTAGGCCCAAGAGGAGTGCTTTTGTATCTTAAGAAAGCCAGAAACAACGGGTTCTGCTCCCAGGGTCCTCAGTTTCCCAGTTTAGAACAGACCTAGGTAGTCTTCCAGAGCTCTCTGCTACAGAGCACACATGGGGCAATAGCTCTGAGGAGGGTGCCTTGAGGTTCCCGGGCTTGGGGTAAGCCCCTACCTGGGCGGGTGGGGTCCTAGGGCACTGTGACCTCTTCCACTGACTTTCCAGGTAGCACTTTCCAGCCCCCTTGTGATTTTCCGTCAAAGGCAAGCCTGGCAGGGTCTCTTTGGTAGAGTCATAAAAAGGTAGCCCAAGGGAGTGCGTTAATTCAGGCTTCCCTGGTGGAAAGAGTTGTTTGTCTGTTAAGAAGCCACAACAATGGGTCTGCTCCCAGGGGCCTCAGTTTTCCCATTCAGACAGAACAGACCTAAGATAGTTTCCAGAGCTCTCCGTTACAGAGCACACATGGGGCGAATAGCTCTTAGGAGTGTTCCTTGAGGTTTCCCTGGCTTGGGAAAGCCCTACCCACGCGGTGGGGCCTAGGCACTGTGGCCTCTTCCACTGACTTTCAGGGTAGCACTTTCCAGGCCCTTGTGATTTTCAGGCAAAGCAGCCTGACAGGGTCTCTTCCTTAGAGCCATAAAAGGTTAGCCCAAGGGAGTGCTTATTCAAGCTTCCTGGTGCAAGTGGTGTTTGTCTGTTAAGAAACTCCACAACAATGGGTCTGGATCCCAGTGGCTCAGTTTCCCAGACAGAACAGTCCTAGGTAGTCTCCATAGAGCTCTCTGCTACACCCCCTGCAAAGAGCACACACATGGGGCACATTAGCTCTGAGGCGTGTTCCTTGAGGTTCCCTGGCTTTCGGGGAAATTCTTACCCAGGCTGCTGGGGCCTGGGCCTGTGTGGGTCTCTTCACTTAGTTTCCAGGTAGCACTTTTTCAGCCCCCTTGTAATTTTCAGGAGATGCGCCTTGCAGGGTCTCTTCCTTAGGAGTCATAAAAAAAAACCCCAAGGGGAGTGCTTATTCAATTTCCCCCTGGTGAATATTGTTTGTCTTTTAAAAAGGGCCCAAAACAATGGGTCTGCTCCCTTTGGTTTTTCAGTTTCCCAGTCAGAAACGGGACCTATTTGGGTCCCCATGCTCTCTGCTACGGAGCAAACATGGGGAAATAGCTCTGAGGGGGGTTTCCTTTGGGAGTTTTCCCCGGGTTTTTTTTTTTAAACCCCCTCCCCGTGGGGGGGGCCCTAGGAAACTAGGGCCCCTTTCCTTGATTTTCCCCAGCTACACTATCCAGCCCCTTGTTTTTTTTTCACCCCCAAAGGTAGCCTGGCGGGGTCTCTTTCTTAGAGCAAAAGGATACCCAACGAGTGTTTAAATCAAATCTTCCCTGGTAAAAAGGGGTTTTTTTGGTGTTAAAAATCCACAAGAAAGGTTTTCCCCCAGGCATCAGTTTCCTAGTCACCCCCGGCCCTTCGCGCGACTTTTCTGCTACCGGCACACTGGGGAAACAGTGGTGGGGGGTGCCAGACTTTCCCGGGGGGGGCACTGAAAAGACCCTGGAAGTACTAGCCTGCAGCCACTAAAAAACGACCCCCCCCCTGGTACACCCAGCCCAATTGATTTTCAGGGCAAATGCGGTCAGCAGGTGTCTTTTTGCAGGGGCAAAGCAGCCCAAGGGGGGCTGATTCAATCCCCCTTCCCGATCGAGTGGGTTGGGGTTTTTGGAAGCCACAATCAAGGGGTCTCCCAGGACCTCAGTTTCCTATTTAACAGGGCCCGTCTCGCAAACCTTGCTGTAAGCAACTAGGAAAAAAAAGTTTTGGGAGGGTGCCCTTTACGTTCCCCGGGGGACTGGGGAAGCCCTACAGGGAAGTGGGGGCCCCCCAGGCCCGCCCCAAACCCCTGAAGCTGACTTTCCCCGCTACACTTCACCGTCCAATGTATTTTTCAGCCCGAAGCGCCCAGCAGGGCCCCTTCCCTTGGGGGGAGAAAAGGGAGGGCCAAAAAAGGGGCTGATTTAATCTTCCTTCACAAAAGCAAGTTTGGCGCTTTTCACAACCCAAAAAAGGGTCTGATTCCCGAGCTTCATTTCCTAGTCAACCGGCTAGTCGCCGATTTTTTTTTTTGCTTTTCCCATGCCCGGGAACGTCAAAGGGACCCGCCCCAACTTTGATTCCCAATGTGTGCGGGAGCAGAGAGCCTTGAGCAGGTCTTTCTGACTGGGAAACTGAGGCGCGGGGCAACCCAGTGTTGGGCTTCCTAAACAACAAACACCTCCCTTGCACCAGGGGAAATTGAAAAACATCCCTTGGGCAAAAACCCTTTTTTGACTGTAAGGAAGAGACCCCCGTACCTGCTTTGGGGCTGAAAAAACATAAGGGGCTGGGAAGTGCTACATGAAATTCAGTTGGAGAGGCCACAGTGCCTAGGCCCCCCGCGCACCGGGGAGGGCTTCCCCAAGCCAGGGAACCTCAAGGAACACCCTCAGAGCAC
>JAGTYA010000402.1:0-27010 GCA_024291935.2 Okapia johnstoni | reverse complement strand
TTGCACCAGGGAAGACTGAATAAACAGTCCCTGGGTTACCTTTTCTGACTCTAAGGAAGAGACCCTGCAAGGCTGCATCTGGCTGAAAACGACAGTGCCCTGGAACGTGAAGGCACCGTCCACAGCGCTTTTTCCCCATGTCTGCTCTGTAGCAGAGAGCTCTGGAGACTAGGTCTGTTCTTACTGGGAAACTGAGGCCCTGGGAGCAGAGCCATTGTTCTGGCGTCTTCACAGCCAAACACATCTTGCACCAGGGAAGACTGAATAAGCAGTCCCTTGGGCTCCCTTTTTTGACTCTAAAGAAGAGACCCTGCAAGGCTGCATCTGGCTGAAAATCACAAGGGGCTGGGAAGTGATACCTCGAAAGTCAGTGCAAGAGGCCACACTGCCGAGGCCCCAGCACCCGGGTAGGGCTTCCCCAAGGCAGGGAGCCTCAAGGAATCCTCCTCAGAGCTATTTCCCCATGTCTGCTCTGTAGCAGAGAGCTCTGGAGACTAGGTCTGTTCTGATTGGGAAACTGAGGCCCTGGGAGCAGAGCCATTGTTCTGGCGTCTTCACAGCCAAACACCTCTTGCACCAGGGAAGACTGAATAAGCAGTCCCTTGGGCTACCTTTTTTGACTCTAAGGAAGAGACCCTGCAAGGCTGCATCTGGCTGAAAATCACAAGGGGCTGGGAAGTGATACCTGGAAAGTCAGTGAAAGAGGCCACAGTGCCTAGGCTCCAAAGCCCAGGTAAGGCTGCGACAGTGCCCTGGCACGTGAAGGCACCCTCCACAGCGCTTTTTCCCCATGTCTGCTCTGTAGCAGAGAGCTCTGGAGACTAGGTCTGTTCTGACTGGGAAACTGAGGCCCTGGGAGCAGAGCCATTGTTCTGGCGTCTTCACAGCCAAACACCTCTTGCACCAGGGAAGACTGAATAAGCAGTCCCTTGGGCTACCATTTTTGACTTTAAGGAAGAGACCCTGCAAGGCTGCATCTGGCTGAAAATCACAAGGGGCTGGGAAGTGATACCTGGAAAGTCAGTGAAAGAGGCCACAGTGCCTAGGCTCCAAAGCCCAGGTAAGGCTTCGACTGTGCCCTGGAACGTGAAGACACCCTCCACAGCGCTTTTTCCACAAGTCTGCTCTGTAGCAGAGAGCTCTGGACACTAGGTCTGTTTTGACTGGGAAACTGAGGCCCTGGGAGCAGAGCCATTGTTCTGGCGCCTTCACAGCCAAACACCTCTTGCACCAGGGAAGACTGAATAAGCAGTCCCTTGGGCTACCTTTTTTGACTCTAAGGAAGAGACCCTGCAAGGCTGCATCTGGCTGAAAATCACAAGGGGCTGGGAAGTGATACCTGGAAAGTCAGTGAAAGAGGCCACAGTGCCTAGGCTCCAAAGCCCAGGTAAGGCTTCGACAGTGCCCTGGAACGTGAAGGCACCCTCCACAGCGCTTTTTCCCCATGTCTGCTCTGTAGCAGAGAGCTCTGGAGACTAGGTCTGTTCTGACTGGGAAACTGAGGCCCTGGGAGCAGAGCCATTGTTCTGGCGTCTTCACAGCCAAACACCTCTTGCACCAGGGAAGACTGAATAAGCAGTCCCTTGGGCTCCCTTTTTTGACTCTAAGGAGGAGACCCTGCAAGGCTGCATCTGGCTGAAAATCACAAGGGGCTGGGAAGTGATACCTGGAAAGTCAGTGAAAGAGGCCACAGTGCCTAGGCTCCAGCACCCAGGTAGGGCTTCCCCAAGGCAGGGAGCCTCAAGGAACCCTCCTCAGAGCTATTTCCCCATGTCTGCTCTGTAGCAGAGAGCTCTGGAGACTAGGTCTGTTCTGACTGGGAAACTGAGGCCCTGGGAGCAGAGCCATTGTTCTGGCGTCTTCACAGCCAAACACCTCTTGCACCAGGGAAGACTGAATAAGCAGTCCCTTGGGCTACCTTTTTTGACTCTAAGGAAGAGACCCTGCAAGGCTGCATCTGGCTGAAAATCACAAGGGGCTGGGAAGTGATACCTGGAAAGTCAGTGAAAGAGGCCACAGTGCCTAGGCTCCAAAGCCCATGTAAGGCTTCGACAGTGCCCTGGAACGTGAAGGAACCCTCCACAGCGCTTTTTCCCCATGTCTGCTCTGTAGCAGAGAGCTCTGGAGACTAGGTCTGTTCTGACTGGGAAACTGAGGCCCTGGGAGCAGAGCCATTGTTCTGGCGTCTTCACAGCCAAACACCTCTTGCACCAGGGAAGACTGAATAAGCAGTCCCTTGGGCTACCTTTTTTGACTCTAAGGAAGAGACCCTGCAAGGCTGCATCTGGCTGAAAATCACAAGGGGCTGGGAAGTGATACCTGGAAAGTCAGTGAAAGAGGCCACAGTGCCTAGGCTCCAAAGCCCAGGTAAGGCTTCGACAGTGCCCTGGAACGTGAAGGCACCCTCCTCAGAGCTATTTCCCCATGTCTGCTCTGTAGCAGAGAGCTCTGGAGACTAGGTCTGTTCTGACTGGGAAACTGAGGCCCTGGGAGCAGAGCCATTGTTCTGGCGTCTTCACAGCCAAACACCTCTTGCACCAGGGAAGACTGAATAAGCAGTCCCTTGGGCTACCTTTTTTGACTCTAAGGAAGAGACCCTGCAAGGCTGCATCTGGCTGAAAATCACAAGGGGCTGGGAAGTGATACCTGGAAAGTCAGTGAAAGAGGCCACAGTGCCTAGGCCCCAGCAAGCCCGGGGTAGGGCTTCCCCAAGTGCAGGGAACCTCAAGGAACCCTCCTCAGAGCTATTTCCCCATGTCTGCTCTGTAGCAGAGAGCTCTGGAGACTAGGTCTGTTCTGACTGGGAAACTGAGGCCCTGGGAGCAGAGCCATTGTTCTGGCGTCTTCACAGCCAAACACCTCTTGCACCAGGGAAGACTGAATAAGCAGTCCCTTGGGCTACCTTTTTTGACTCTAAGGAAGAGACCCTGCAAGGCTGCATCTGGCTGAAAATCACAAGGGGCTGGGAAGTGATACCTGGAAAGTCAGTGAAAGAGGCCACAGTGCCTAGGCTCCAAAGCCCAGGTAAGGCTTCGACAGTGCCCTGGAACGTGAAGGCACCCTCCACAGCGCTTTTTCCCCATGTCTGCTCTGTAGCAGAGAGCTCTGGAGACTAGGTCTGTTCTGACTGGGAAACTGAGGCCCTGGGAGCAGAGCCATTGTTCTGGCGTCTTCACAGCCAAACACCTCTTGCACCAGGGAAGACTGAATAAGCAGTCCCTTGGGCTACCTTTTTTGACTCTAAGGAAGAGACCCTGCAAGGCTGCATCTGGCTGAAAATCACAAGGGGCTGGGAAGTGATACCTGGAAAGTCAGTGAAAGAGGCCACAGTGCCTAGGCCCCAGCACCCGGGTAGGGCTTCCCCAAGGCAGGGAGCCTCAAGGAACCCTCCTCAGAGCTATTTCCCCATGTCTGCTCTGTAGCAGAGAGCTCTGGAGACTAGGTCTGTTCTGACTGGGAAACTGAGGCCCTGGGAGCAGAGCCATTGTTCTGGCGTCTTCACAGCCAAACACCACTTTGCACCAGGGAAAGACTGAATAAGCAGTCCCTTGGGCTACCTTTTTTGACTCTAAGGAAGAGACCCTGCAAGGCTGCATCTGGCTGAAAATCACAAGGGGCTGGGAAGTGATACCTGGAAAGTCAGTGAAAGAGGCCACAGTGCCTAGGCTCCAAAGCCCAGGTAAGGCTTCGACAGTGCCCTGGAACGTGAAGGCACCCTCCTCCACAGCGCTTTTTCCACATGTCTGCTCTGTAGCAGAGAGCTCTGGAGACTAGGTCTGTTCTGACTGGGAAACTGAGGCCCTGGGAGCAGAGCCATTGTTCTGGCGTCTTCACAGCCAAACACCTCTTGCACCAGGGAAGACTGAATAAGCAGTCCCTTGGGCTACCTTTTTTGACTCTAAGGAAGAGACCCTGCAAGGCTGCATCTGGCTGAAAATCACAAGGGGCTGGGAAGTGATACCTGGAAAGTCAGTGAAAGAGGCCACCGTGCCTAGCCTCAAAGCCCAGGTAAAGGCTTCGACAGTGCCCTGGAAAATGAAGGCACCCTCCACAGCGCTTTTTCCCATGTCTGCTCTGTAGCAGAGAGCTCTGGAGACTAGGTCTGTTCTGACTGGGAAACTGAGGCCCTGGGAGCAGAGCCATTGTTCTGGCGTCTTCACAGCCAAACACCTCTTGCACCAGGGAAGACTGAATAAGCAGTCCCTTGGGCTACCTTTTTTGACTCTAAGGAAGAGACCCTGCAAGGCTGCATCTGGCTGAAAATCACAAGGGGCTGGGAAGTGATACCTGGAAAGTCAGTGAAAGAGGCCACAGTGCCTAGGCTCCAAAGCCCAGGTAAGGCTTCGACAGTGCCCTGGAACGTGAAGGCACCCTCCACAGCGCTTTTTCCCCATGTCTGCTCTGTAGCAGAGAGCTCTGGAGACTAGGTCTGTTCTGACTGGGAAACTGAGGCCCTGGGAGCAGAGCCATTGTTCTGGCATCTTCACAGCCAAACACCTCTTGCACCAGGGAAGACTGAATAAGCAGTCCCTTGGGCTACCTTTTTTGACTCTAAGGAAGAGACCCTGCAAGGCTGCATCTGGCTGAAAATCACAAGGGGCTGGGAAGTGATACCTGGAAAGTCAGTGAAAGAGGCCACAGTGCCTAGGCCCCAGCACCCAGGTAGGGCTTCCCCAAGGCAGGGAGCCTCAAGGAACCCTCCTCAGAGCTATTTCCCCATGTCTGCTCTGTAGCAGAGAGCTCTGGAGACTAGGTCTGTTCTGACTGGGAAACTGAGGCCCTGGGAGCAGAGCCATTGTTCTGGCGTCTTCACAGCCAAACACCTCTTGCACCAGGGAAGACTGAATAAGCAGTCCCTTGGGCTACCTTTTTTGACTCTAAGGAAGAGACCCTGCAAGGCTGCATCTGGCTGAAAATCACAAGGGGCTGGGAAGTGATACCTGGAAAGTCAGTGAAAGAGGCCACAGTGCCTAGGCTCCAAAGCCCAGGTAAGGCTTCGACAGTGCCCTGGAACGTGAAGGCACCCTCCACAGCGCTTTTTCCCATGTCTGCTCTGTAGCAGAGAGCTCTGGAGACTAGGTCTGTTCTGACTGGGAAACTGAGGCCCTGGGAGCAGAGCCATTGTTCTGGCGTCTTCACAGCCAAACACCTCTTGCACCAGGGAAGACTGAATAAGCAGTCCCTTGGGCTACCTTTTTTGACTCTAAGGAAGAGACCCTGCAAGGCTGCATCTGGCTGAAAATCACAAGGGGCTGGGAAGTGATACCTGGAAAGTCAGTGAAAGAGGCCACAGTGCCTAGGCTCCAAAGCCCAGGTAAGGCTTCGACAGTGCCCTGGAACGTGAAGGCACCCTCCACAGCGCTTTTTCCCCATGTCTGCTCTGTAGCAGAGAGCTCTGGAGACTAGGTCTGTTCTGACTGGGGAAACTGAGGCCCTGGGAGCAGAGCCATTGTTCTGGCGTCTTCACAGCCAAACACCTCTTTCACCAGGGAAGACTGAATAAGCAGTCCCTTGGGCTACCTTTTTTGACTCTAAGGAAGAGACCCTGCAAGGCTGCATCTGGCTGAAAATCACAAGGGGCTGGGAAGTGATACCTGGAAAGTCAGTGAAAGAGGCCACAGTGCCTAGCCTCCAAAGCCCAGGTAAGGCTTCGACAGTGCCCTGGAACGTGAAGGCACCCTCCACAGCGCTTTTTCCCCATGTCTGCTCTGTAGCATAGAGCTCTGGAGACTAGGTCTGTTCTGACTGGGAAACTGAGGCCCTGGGAGCAGAGCCATTGTTCTGGCGTCTTCACAGCCAAACACCTCTTGCACCAGGGAAGACTGAATAAGCAGTCCCTTGGGCTACCTTTTTTGACTCTAAGGAAGAGACCCTGCAAGGCTGCATCTGACTGAAAATCACAAGGGGCTGGGAAGTGATACCTGGAAAGTCAGTGAAAGAGGCCACAGTGCCTAGGCCCCAGCAACTGGGTAGGGCTTCCCCAAGGCAGGGAGCCTCAAGGAACCCTCCTCAGAGCTATTTCCCGATGTCTGCTCTGTAGCAGAGAGCTCAGGAGACTAGGTCTGTTCTGACTGGGAAACTGAGGCCCTGGGAGCAGAGCCATTGTTCTGGCGTCTTCACAGCCAAACACCTCTTGCACCAGGGAAGACTGAATAAGCAGTCCCTTGGGCTCCCTTTTTTGACTCTAAGGAAGAGACCCTGCAAGGCTGCATCTGGCTGAAAATCACAAGGGGCTGGGAAGTGATACCTGGAAAGTCAGTGAAACAGGCCACAGTGCCTAGGCTCCAAAGCCCAGCTAAGGCTTCGGCAGTGCCCTGGAACGTGAAGGCACCCACCTCAGAGCTATTTCCCCATGTCTGCTCTGTAGCAGAGAGCTCTGGAGACTAGGTCTGTTCTGACTGGGAAACTGAGGCCCTGGGAGCAGAGCCATTGTTCTGGCGTCTTCACAGCCAAACACCTCTTGCACCAGGGAAGACTGAATAAGCAGTCCCTTGGGCTACCTTTTTTGACTCTAAGGAAGAGACCCTGCAAGGCTGCATCTGGCTGAAAATCACAAGGGGCTGGGAAGTGATACCTGGAAAATCAGTGAAAGAGGCCACAGTGCCTAGGCCCCAGCACCCGGGTAGGGCTTCCCCAAACCCTGGAACCTCAAGGAACCCTCCTCAGAGCTATTTTCCCCAGGTCTGCTCTGTAGCAGAGAGCTCTGGAGACTACTAGGTCTGTTCTGACTGGGAAACTGAGGCCCTGGGAGCAGAGCCATTGTTCTGGCGTCTTCACAGCCAAACACCTCTTGCACCAGGGAAGACTGAATAAGCACTCCCTTGGGCTACCTTTTTTGACTCTAAGGAAGAGAACCTGCAAGGCTGCATTTGGCTGAAAATCACAAAGGGCTGGGAAGTGATACCTGGAAAGTCAGTGAAAGAGGCCACAGTGCCTAGGCCCCAAAGCCCGGGTAGGGCTTCCCCAAGCCGGGGAACCTCAAGGAACCCTTCTTAGATGTATTTCCCCATGTCTGCTCTGTAGCAGAGAGGCTCTGGAGACTAGGTCTGTTCTGACTGGGAAACTGAGGCGCTGGGAGCAGAGCCATTGTTCTGGCGTCTTCACAGCCAAACACCTCTTGCACCAGGGAAGACTGAATAAGCAGTCCCTTGGGCTACCTTTTTTGACTCTAAGGAAGAGACCCTTGCAAGGCTGCATCTGGCTGAAAATCACAAGGGGCTGGGAAGTGATACCTGGAAAGTCAGTGAAAGAGGGCCAGTGTGCCTAGGCCCCAAACCCCCGGTAGGGCTTCCCCAAGCCCTGGAACGTCAAGGCACCCTCCACAGAGCTAATTCCCCATGTCTGCTCTGTAGCAGAGAGCTCTGGAGACTAGGTCTGTTCTGACTGGGAAACTGAGGCCCTGGGAGCAGAGCCATTGTTCTGGCGTTCTTCACAGCCAAACACCTCTTGCACCAGGGAAGACTGAATAAGCAGTCCCTTGGGCTACCTTTTTTGACTCTAAGGAAGAGACCCTGCAAGCTGCATCTGGCTGAAAATCACAAGGGGCTGGAAAGTGATACCTGGAAAGTCAGTGAAAGAGGCCACAGTGCCTAGGCTCCACCGCCCAGGTAGGGCTTCCCCAAGCCAGGGAACGTCAAGGGCACCCTCCTCAGAGCTTTTTCCCCATGTCTGCTCTGTAGCAGAGAGCTCTGGAGACTAGGTCTGTTCTGACTGGGAAACTGAGGCCCTGGGAGCAGAGCCATTGTTCTGGCGTCTTCACAGCCAAACACCTCTTGCACCAGGGAAGACTGAATAAGCAGTCCCTTGGGCTACCTTTTTTGACTCTAAGGAAGAGACCCTGCAAGGCTGCATCTGGCTGAAAATCACAAGGGGCTGGAAAGTGATACCTGGAAAGTCAGTGAAAGAGGCCACAGTGCCTAGGCCCCAGCACCCGGGTAGGGCTTCCCCAAGCCAGGGAACCTCAAGGAACCCTCCTCAGAGCTATTTTTCCCATTGTCTGCTCTGTAGCAGAGAGCTCTGGAGACTAGGTCTGTTCTGACTGGGAAAACTGAGGCCCTGGAAGCAGACCCATTGTTCTGGCGTCTTCACAGCCAAAAACCACTTGTACCAGGGAAGCTTGAATAAGCACTCCCTTGGGTTACCTTTTATAACTGTAAGAAAGAGACCCTGCCAGGCTGCCTTTGGCTGAAAATCACAAGGGGCTGGAAAGTGCTACCTGAAAGTCCGTGAAAGAGGCCACAGTGTCTAGGCCGCAACTACCGGGTAGGGCTTCCCGAAGCCAGGGAACCTCAAGGAACACTCCTCAGAGCTATTGCCCCATGTGTGCTCTGTAGCAGAGAGGTCTGGAGACTACTAGGTCTGTTCTGACTGGGAAACTGAGGGCCTGGGAGCAGACCCATTCTTGTGGCTTCTTAACAGACCAAACACCTCTTGCAACAGGGAAGACTGAATAAGCACTCCCTTGGGCTACCTTTTTTGACTCTAAGGAAGCCTGCAAGGCTGCATTGGGCTGAAAATCACAAGGGGCTGGGAAGTGATACCTGGAAAAGTCAGTGAAAGAGGCCACAGTGCCTAGGCCCCACCACCCGGGTAGGGGTTCCCAAAGCCAGGGAACCTCAAGGAACCCTCCTCAGAGCTATTTCCCCATGTCTGCTCTGTAGCAGAGAGCTCTGGAGACTAGGTCTGTTCTGACTGGGAAACTGAGGCCCTGGGAGCAGAGCCATTGTTCTGGCGTCTTCACAGCCAAAAACCTCTTGCACCAGGGAAGACTGAATAAGCAGTCCCTTGGGCTACCTTTTTTGACTCTAAGGAAGGAAGAGACCCTGCAAGGCTGCATCTGGCTGAAAAATCACAAGGGGCTGGAAAGTGATACCTGGAAAGTCAGTGAAAGAGGCCACAGTGCCTAGGCCCCAGCACCCGGGTAGGGCTTCCCCAAGCCAGGGAACCTCAAGGAACCCTCCTCAGAGCTATTTCCCCATGTCTGCCTCTGTAGCAGAGAGCTCTGGAGACTAGGTCTGTTCTGACTGGGAAACTGAGGCCCTGGGAGCAGAGCCATTGTTCTGGCGTCTTCACAGACAAACACCTCTTGCACCAGGGAAGACTGAATAAGCAGTCCCTTGGGCTAACCTTTTTTGACTCTAAGGAAGAGACCCTGCAAGGCTGCATTTGGCTGAAAATCACAAGGGGCTGGGAAGTGATACCTGGAAAGTCAGTGAAAGAGGCCACAGTGCCTAGGCCCCAAAGCCCGGGTAAGGCTTCCCCAGTGCCCTGGAACGTGAAGGCACCCTCCACAGAGCTATTTCCCCATGTCTGCTCTGTAGCAGCAGAGCTCTGGAGACTAGGTCTGTTCTGACTGGGAAACTGAGGCCCTGGGAGCAGAGCCATTGTTGTGGCGTCTTTCACAGCCAAACACCTCTTGCACCAGGGAAGACTGAATAAGCAGTCCCTTGGGCTACCTTTTTTGACTCTAAGGAAGAGAACCCTGCAAGGCTGCCTTTGGCTGAAAATCACAAGGGGCTGGGAAGTGCTACCTGGAAAGTCAGTGAAAGAGGCCACAGTGCCTAGGCTCCCAAAGCCCAGGTAGGGCTTCCCCAAGCCCTGGGAACCTCAAGCAACACTCCACAGAGCTATTTCCCCATGTCTGCTCTGTAGCAGAGAGCTCTGGAGACTAGGTCTGTTCTGACTGGGAAACTGAGGCCCTGGGAGCAGACCCATTGTTGTGGCTACTTAACAGCCAAAAACCTCTTGCACCAGGGAAGACTGAATAAGCAGTCCCTTGGGCTACCTTTTTTGACTCTAAGGAAGAGACCCCCTGCAAGGCTGCATTTGGCTGAAAATCACAAGGGGCTGGGAAAGTGATACCTGGAAAGTCAGTGAAAGAGGCCACAGTGCCTAGGCCCCACCACCCGAGGTAGGGCTTCCCCAAGCCCAGGGAACCTCAAGGAACCCTCCTCAGAGCTATTTGCCCCATGTCTGCTCTGTAGCAGAGAGCTCTGGAGACTAGGTCTGTTCTGACTGGGAAACTGAGGCCCTGGGAGCAGAGACCATTGTTCTGGCGTCTCTTCACAGCCAAACACCCTCTTGCACCAGGGAAGACTGAATAAGCAGTCCCCTTGGGCTACCTTTTTTGACTCTAAGGAAGAGACCCTGCAAGGCTGCATCTGGCTGAAAATCACAAGGGGCTGGGAAGTGATACCTGGAAAGTCAGTGGAAAGAGGGCCACAGTGCCTAGGTCCCACCGCCCAGGTAGGGCTTCCCCAAGCCCTGGAACCTCAAGGAACCCTCCTCAGAGCTATTTCCCCATGTCTGCTCTGTAGCAGAGAGCTCTGGAGACTAGGTCTGTTCTGACTGGGAAACTGAGGCCCTGGGAGCAGAAACCATTGTTCTGGCTTCTTCAACAGCCAAACACCTCTTGCACCAGGGAAGACTGAATAAGCAGTCCCTTGGGCTACCTTTTTTGACTCTAAGGAAGAGACCCTGCAAGGCTGCATCTGGCTGAAAATCACAAGGGGCTGGGAAGTGCTACCTGGAAAGTCAGTGGAAGAGGCCACAGTGCCTAGGCCCCACCGCCCGGGTAGGGCTTCCCCAAGCCAGGGAACCTCAAGGAACCCTCCTCAGAGCTATTTCCCCATGTCTGCTCTGTAGCAGAGAGCTCTGGAGACTAGGTCTGTTCTGACTGGGAAACTGAGGCCCTGGGAGCAGACCCATTGTTCTGGCTTCTTAACAGCCAAACACCTCTTGCACCAGGGAAGCCTGAATAAGCACTCCCTTGGGCTACCTTTTATGACTCTAAGGAAAGAGACCCTGCAAGGCTGCATCTGGCTGAAAATCACAAGGGGCTGGAAAGTGCTACCTGGAAAGTCAGTGAAAGAGGCCACAGTGCCTAGGCCCCACCGCCCGGGTAGGGCTTCCCCAAGCCAGGGAACCTCAAGGAACACTCCTCAGAGCTATTTGCCCCATGTGTGCTCTGTAGCAGAGAGCTCTGGAGACTAGGTCTGTTCTGACTGGGAAACTGAGGCCCTGGGAGCAGAGCCATTGTTGTGGCTTCTTAACAGAGGAACACCTCTTGCACCAGGGAAGACTTGAATAAGCACTCCCTTGGGCTACCTTTTATGACTCTAAGGAAGAGACCGTGCCAGGTTGCCTTTGGCTGAAAATCACAAGGGGCTGGAAAGTGATACCTGGAAAGTCAGTGGAAGAGGCCACAGTGCCTAGGCCCCACCGCCCAGTAGGGCTTCCCCAAGCCCTGGAACCTCAAGGCACACTCCTCAGAGCTATTGCCCCATGTGTGCTCTGTAGCAGAGAGCTCTGGAGACTAGGTCTGTTCTGACTGGGAAACTGAGGCCCTGGGAGCAGACCCATTGTTGTGGCTTCTTAACAGCCAAAACACCTCTTGCACCAGGGAAGACTGAATAAGCACTCCCTTGGGCTACCTTTTATGACTCTAAGGAAGAGACCCTGCCAGGCTGCATTTGGCTGAAAATCACAAGGGGCTGGAAAGTGCTACCTGGAAAGTCAGTGGAAGAGGCCACAGTGCCTAGGCCCCACCGCCCAGGTAGGGCTTCCCCAAGCCCTGGAAACGTCAAGGCACCCTCCTCAGAGCTAATTCCACATGTGTGCTCTGTAGCAGAGAGCTCTGGATACTAGGTCTGTTTCTGACTGGGAAACTGAGGCCCTGGGGAGCAGAGCCCATTGTTGTGGCTTCTTAACAGCCAAACACCTCTTGCACCAGGGAAGCTTGAATAAGCACTCCCTTGGGCTACCTTTTATGACTCTAAGGAAGAGACCCTGCCAGGCTGCCTGCTTTGGCTGAAAATCACAAGGGGCTGGAAAGTGCTACCTGGAAAGTCAGTGGAAGAGAGGCCACAGTGCCTAGGCCCCACCGCCCGGGTAGGGCTTCCCCAAGCCAGGGAACCTCAAGGAACACTCCTCAGAGCTATTGCCCCATGTGTGTGCTCTGTAGCAGAGAGCTCTGGATACTAGGTCTGTTCTGACTGGGAAACTGAGGCCCTGGGAGCAGACCCATTGTTGTGGCTTCTTAACAGACAAACACCTCTTGCACCAGGGAAGCTTGAATAAGCACTCCCTTGGGCTACCTTTTATGACTCTAAGGAAGAGACCCTGCCAGGCTGCCTTTGGCTGAAAATCACAAGGGGCTGGAAAGTGCTACCTGGAAAGTCAGTGGAAGAGGCCACAGTGCCTAGGCCCCACCGCCCAGGTAGGGGGCTTCCCCAAGCCAGGGAACCTCAAGGAACCCTCCTCAGAGCTATTGCCCCATGTGTGCTCTGTAGCAGAGAGCTCTGGAGACTAGGTCTGTTCTGACTGGGAAACTGAGGCCCTGGAGCAGACCCATTGTTGTGGCTTCTTAACAGACAAACACCTCTTGCACCAGGGAAGCTTGAATAAGCACTCCCTTGGGCTACCTTTTTTGACTCTAAGGAAGAGACCCTGCCAGGCTGCATTTGGCTGAAAATCACAAGGGGCTGGAAAAGTGCTACCTGGAAAGTCAGTGGAAAGAGGCCACAGTGTGCCTAGGCCCCACCGCCCCGGGGTAGGGCTTCCCCAAGCCAGGGAACGTCAAGGACCCTCCTCAGAGCTATTGCCCCATGTGTGCTCTGTAGCAGAGAGCTCTGGAGACTAGGTCTGTTCTGACTGGGAAACTGAGGCCCTGGGAGCAGACCCATTGTTGTGGCTTCTTCACAGCAGCAAACACCTCTTGCACCAGGGAAGCTTGAATAAGCACTCCCTTGGGCTACCTTTTATGACTCTAAGGAAGAGACCCTGCCAGGCTGCATTTGGCTGAAAATCACAAGGGGCTGGAAAGTGCTACCTGGAAAGTCAGTGGAAGAGGCCACAGTGCCTAGGCCCCACCGCCCGGGTAGGGCTTCCCCAAGCCAGGGAAACATCAAGGAACACTCCTCAGAGCTATTGCCCCATGTGTGTGCTCTGTAGCAGAGAGCTCTGGAGACTACTAGGTCTGTTCTGACTGGGAAACTGAGGCCCTGGGAGCAGACCCATTGTTGTGGCTTCTTAACAGACAAACACCTCTTGCACCAGGGAAGCTTGAATAAGCACTCCCTTGGGCTACCTTTTATGACTCTAAGGAAGAGACCCTGCCAGGCTGCCTTTGGCTGAAAATCACAAGGGGCTGGAAAGTGCTACCTGGAAAGTCAGTGGAAGAGGCCACAGTGCCTAGGCCCCACCGCCCGGGTAGGGCTTCCCCAAGCCAGGGAACCTCAAGGAACCCTCCTCAGAGCTATTGCCCCATGTGTGCTCTGTAGCAGAGAGCTCTGGAGAGACTACTAGGTCTGTTCTGACTGGGAAACTGAGGCCCTGGGAGCAGACCCATTGTTGTGTGGCTTCTTAACAGACAAACACCTCTTGCACCAGGGAAGCTTGAATAAGCACTCCCTTGGGCTACCTTTTATGACTCTAAGGAAGAGACCCTGAACTGAGGCCCTGGGAGCAGACCCATTGTTGTGGCTACTTAACAGACAAAAAACCTCTTGCACCAGGGAAGGTTGAATAAGCACTCCCTTGGGCTACCTTTTATGACTCTAAGAAGAGACCCTGCCAGGCTGCCTTTGGCTGAAAATCACAAGGGGCTGTAAAGTGCTACGTGGAAAGTCAGTGGAAGAAGCCACAGTGCCTAGGCCGCACCACACGGGTAGGGCTTCCCCAAGCCAGGGAATCTCAAGGAACACTCCTCAGAGCTATTGCCCCCTGTGTGCTCTGTAGCAGAGAGCTCTGGAGACTAGGTCTGTTCTGACTGGGAAACTGAGACCCTGGGAGCAGAGCCATTGTTCTGGCGTCTTCACAGCCAAACACCTCTTGCACCAGGGAAGCCTGAATAAGCAGTCCCTTGGGCTACCTTTTTTGACTCTAAGGAAGAGACCCTGCAAGGCTGCATCTGGCTGAAAATCACAAGGGGCTGGGAAGTGATACCTGGAAAGTCAGTGAAAGAGGCCACAGTGCCTAGGCTCCAAAGCCCAGGTAAGGCTTCGACAGTGCCCTGGAACGTGAAGGCACCCTCCACAGCGCTTTTTCCCCCATGTCTGCTCTGTAGCAGAGAGCTCTGGAGACTAGGTCTGTTCTGACTGGGAAAACTGAGGCCCTGGGAGCAGAGCCATTGTTCTGGCGTCTTCACAGCCAAACACCTCTTGCACCAGGGAAGACTGAATAAGCAGTCCCTTGGGCTACCTTTTTTGACTCTAAGGAAGAGAACCTGCAAGGCTGCATCTGGCTGAAAATCACAAGGGGCTGGGAAGTGATACCTGGAAAGTCAGTGAAAGAGTCCACAGTGCCTAGGTCCTACACCCCGGGTAGGGCTTCCCCAAGCCAGTGAACCTCAAGGAACACTCCTCAGAGCTATTGCCCCATGTGTGCTCTGTAACAGTGAGCTCTGGAGACTAGGTATGTTCTGACTGGGAAACTGAATCCCTGGGAGCAGACCCATTGTTGTGGCTTCTTAACAGACAAACACCTCTTGCACCAGGGGAGCCTGAGTAAGCACTTCCTTGGGCTACCATTTATGACTCTAAGGAAGAGACCCTACCAGGCTGCCTTTAACTGAAAATCACAAGCGGCTGGAAAGTGCTACCTGGAAAGTCAGTGGAAGAGGCCACAGTGCCTAGGCTCCACCGCCCGGGTAGGGCTTCCCCAAGCCAGGGAACCTCAAGGAACACTCCTCAGAGCAATTGCTGCGTGTGTGCTCGATAGCAGAGAGCTCCGGAGACTAGGTCTGTTCTGACTCTAAAACTGAGGGCCTGGGAGCAGACCTATTGTTGTGGCTTCTTAACAAACAACTCTTGTACCAGGGAAACCTGAATAAGCACTCCCTTGGGCTACCTTTTATGATTCTAAGGAAGAGACACTGCCAGGCTGCAATTGGCTGAAAAATCACAAGGGCCTGGAAAGTTCTACCTGGAAAGTCAGTGGAAGAGGCCACAGTGCCTAGGCCCCACCGCCCGGATAGGGCTTCCCCAAGCCAGGGAAACCTCAAGGAACACTCCTCAGAGCTATTGCCCCATGTGTGCTCTGTAGCAGAGAGCTCTGGAGACTAGGTCTGTTCTGACGGGGAAACTCAGGCCCTGGGAGCAGACCCATTGTTGTGACTTCTTAACAGACAAACACCTCTTGTACCAGGGAAGCCTGAATAAGCACTCCCTTGGGCTACGTTTTATGACTCTAAGGAAACAGTCCCTGCCAGGCTGCCTTTGGCTGAAAATCACAAGGGGGCTGGAAAGTGCTACCTGGAAAGTCAGTGGAAGAGGCCACTGTGCCTAGGCCCCACCGCCCGGGTAGGGCTTCCCCAAGCCGGGGGAACCTCAAGGAACACTCCTCAGAGCTATTGCCCCAGGTGTGCTCTGTAGCAGAGAGCTCTGGAGACTACTAGGTCTGTTCTGACTGGGAAACTGAGGACCTGGGAAGCAGACCCATTGCTGTGGCTTCTTAACAGACAAACACCTCTTGCACCAGGGAAGCCTGAATAAGCACTCCCTTGGGCTACCTTTTATGACTCTAAGGAAGAGAATCTGCCAGGCTGCCTTTGGCTGAAAATCACAAGGGGCTGGAAAGTGCGACCTGGAAAGTCAGTGGAAGAGGCCACAGTGCCTAGGCCCCACCGCCCGGGTAGGGCTTCCCCAAGCCGGGGAACCTCAAGGAACACTCCTCAGAGCTATTGCCCCATGTGTGCTCTGTAGCAGAAAGAGCTCTGGAGACTACTAGGTCTGTTCTGACTGGGAAAACTGAGGCCCTGGGAGCAGACCCATTGTTGTGGCTTTCTTAACAGACAAACACCTCTTGCACCAGGGAAGCTTGAATAAGCACTCCCCTTGGGCTACCTTTTATGACTCTAAGGAAGAGACCCTGCCAGGCTGCCTTTGGCTGAAAATCACAAGGGGCTGGAAAGTGCTACCTGGAAAGTCAGTGGAAGAGATCACAGTGCCTAGGTGCCATCGCCCGGGTAGGGCTTCCCCAAGCCAGGGAACCTCAAGGAACACTCCTCAGAGCTATTGCCCCATGTGTGCTCTCTGCAGCAGAGAGCTCTGGAGACTAGGGTCTGTTCTGACTGGAAAACTGAGGACCTGGGAGCAGACCCATTGTTGTGGCTTCTTAACAGACAAACACCTCTTGTACCAGGGAAGCTTGAATAAGCACTCCCTTGGGCTACCTTTTATGACTCTAAGGAAGAGACCCTGCCAGGCTGCCTTTGGCTGAAAATCACAAGGGGCTGGAATGTGAAGTGCTACCTGGAAAGTCAGTGGAAGAGGGATCACAGTGCCTAGGCCCCACCCCCAGTAGGGCTTCCCCAAGCCAGGGAACCTCAAGGAACACTCCTCAGAGCTATTGCCCCATGTGTGCTCTGTAGCAGAGAGCTCTGGAGACTACTAGGTCTGTTCTGACTGGGAAACTGAGGCGCTGGGAGCAGACCCCATTGTTGTGGCTACTTAACAGACAAACACCTCTTGCACCAGGGAAGTCTGAATAAGCACTCCCTTGGGCTATATTTTATGACTCTAAGGAAGAGACCCTGCCAGGCTCCATTTGGTTGAAAAGCACAAGGGGCTGGAAAGTGCTACCTGGAAAGTCAGTGGTAGGGGCCACAGTGCCTAGGCCCCACCGCCCCGGTAGGGCTTCCCCAAGCCCGTGAACGTCAAGGCACCCTCCTCAGAGCTAATTGCCCCATGTGTGCTCTGTAGCAGAGAGCTCTGGATACTAGGTCTGGTCTGACTAGGAAACTGAGGCCCTGGGAGGCAGCAAACCCATTGTTGTCCCTTCTTAACAGCAAACACCTGTTTCGCCAGGGAAGATTGGATAAGCACTCCCTTGGGCTACCTTTTATGACTCTAAGGAAGAGACCCTGCCAGGCTGTCTTTGGCTGAAAATCACAAGGGGCTAGAAAGTGCTACCTGAAAAGTCAGTGGAAGAGGCCACAGTGCCTAGGCCCCACCGCCCGGTTAGGGCTTCCCCAAGCCAGGGAACCTCAAGGAACACTCCTCAGATCTATTGCCCCATGTGTGCTCTGTAGCATAGAGCTCTGGAGACTAGGTCTGTTCTGACTAGGAAACTGAGGCCATGGAGCAGACCCATTGTTGTGGCTATTTAACAGCAAAACACCTCTTTTCGCCAGGGAAATTGAATAAGCACTCCCTTGGGCTACCTTTTATGACTCTAAGGAAGAGACCCTGCCAGGCTGTCTTTAGCTGAAAATCACAAAGGGGCTGGAAAGTGCTACCTGGAAAGTCAGTGGAAGAGGCCACACAGTGCCTAGGCCCCACCGCCCCGGTAGGGCTTCCCCAAGCCAGGGAACCTCAAGGAACCCTCCTCAGAGCTATTGCCCCATGTGTGCTCTGTAGCAGAGAGCTCTGGAGACTAGGTCTGTTCTGACTGGGAAAACTGAGGCCCTGGGAGCAGACCCATTGTTGTGGCTTCTTAACAGCCAAACACCTCTTGCACCAGGGAAGCCTGAATAAGCACTCCCTTGGGCTACCTTTTATGACTCTAAGGAAGAGACCCTGCCAGGCTGCTTTGGCTGAAAATCACAAGGGGCTGGAAAGTGCTACCTGGAAAGTCAGTGAAAGAGGCCACAGTGCCTAGGGCCCACCGCCCGGGTAGGGCTTCCCCAAGCTGGGGAACCTCAAGGAACCCTCCTCAGAGCTATTGCCCCCCATGTGTGCTCTGTAGCAGAGAGCTCTGGAGACTAGGTCTGTTCTGACTGGGAAACTGAGGCCCTGGGAGCAGAGAGCCATTGTTGTGGCTTCTTCTCACACAACAAACACCTCTTGCACCAGGGAAGACTGAATAAGCAGTCCCCTTGGGGCTACCTTTTTTGACTCTAAGGAAGAGACCCTGCAAGGCTGCATCTGGCTGAAAATCACAAGGGGCTGGAAAGTGATACCTGGAAAGTCAGTGGAAGAGGCCACAGTGCCTAGGCCCCAAAGCCCGGGGTAGGGCTTCCCCAAGCCAGGGAACCTCAAGGAACCCTCCTCAGAGCTATTGCCCCATGTGTGCTCTGTAGCAGAGAGCTCTGGAGACTAGGTCTGTTCTGACTGGGGGAAACTGAGGCCCTGGGAGCAGAGCCATTGTTGTGGCTTCTTAACAGCCAAACACCTCTTGCACCAGGGAAGACTGAATAAGCAGTCCCTTGGGCTACCTTTTTTGACTCTAAGGAAGAGACCCTGCCAGGCTGCATCTGGCTGAAAAAATCACAAGGGGCTGGAAAGTGATACCTGGAAA
The DNA here is from genome assembly GCA_024291935.2 of Okapia johnstoni. Lineage (NCBI taxonomy): Eukaryota > Metazoa > Chordata > Mammalia > Artiodactyla > Giraffidae > Okapia > Okapia johnstoni. Next base: position 8,773 of record JAGTYA010000402.1, on the reverse strand, counting down.
GTCAGTGGAAGAGGCCACAGTGCCTAGGCCCCAAAGCCCAGGGTAGGGCTTCCCCAAGCCCTGGAACGTCAAGGCACACTCCTCAGAGCTATTTTCCCCATGTGTGCTCTGTAGCAGAGAGCTCTGGAGACTAGGTCTGTTCTGACTGGGAAACTGAGGCCCTGGAGCAGAGCCATTGTTGTGGCTTCTTCACAGCCAAACACCTCTTGCACCAGGGAAGACTGAATAAGCAGTCCCTTGGGCTACCTTTTTTGACTCTAAGGAAGAGACCCTGCAAGGCTGCATCTGGCTGAAAATCACAAGGGGCTGGAAAGTGATACCTGGAAAGTCAGTGAAAGAGGCCACAGTGCCTAGGCCCCCCACCGCCCAGGTAGGCTTCCCAAGCCCTGGAACGTCAAGGAACACCCTCCTCAGAGCGCTTTTTCCCCCATGTGTGCTCTGTAGCAGAGAGCTCTGGAGACTAGGTCTGTTCTGACTGGGAAAACTGAGGCCCTGGGAGCAGAGCCATTGTTCTGGCGTCTTAACAGCCAAACACCTCTTGCACCAGGGAAGACTGAATAAGCACTCCCTTGGGCTACCTTTTTTGACTCTAAGGAAGAGACCCTGCCAGGCTGCATTTGGCTGAAAATCACAAGGGGCTGGAAAGTGCTACCTGGAAAGTCAGTGAAAGAGGCCACAGTGCCTAGGCCCCACCACCCGGGTAGGGCTTCCCCAAGCAGGGAACCTCAAGGAACCCTCCTCAGAGCTAATGCCCCATGTGTGCTCTGTAGCAGAGAGCTCTGGAGACTAGGTCTGTTCTGACGGGGAAACTCAGGCCCTGGGAGCAGACCCATTGTTGTGACTTCTTAACAGACAAACACCTCTTGTACCAGGGAAGCCTGAATAAGCACTCCCTTGGGCTACGTTTTATGACTCTAAGGAACAGTCCCTGCCAGGCTGCCTTTGGCTGAAAATCACAAGGGGCTGGAAAGTGCTACCTGGAAAGTCAGTGGAACAGGCCACTGTGCCTAGGCCCCACCGCCCGGGTAGGGATTCCCCAAGCCGGGCAAACTCAAGGAACACTCCTCAGAGCTATTGCCCCGTGTGTGCTCTGTAGCAGAGAGCTCTGGAGACTACTAGGGCTGTTCTGACTAGGAAACTGAGTCCCTGGAAGCAGACCAATTGCTGTGGATTCTTAACGGACAAACACCTCTTGTACCAGGGAAGCCTGAATAAGCACTCCCTTGGGCTACCTTTTATGACTCTAAGGAAGAGACCCTGCCAGGCTGCCTTTAGCTGAAAATCACAAGGGGCTGGAAAGTACTACCTGGAAAGTCCGTGGAAGAGGCCACAGTGCCTAGGCCCTACTGCCCGTGTAGGGCTTCCTCAAGACAGGGAACCTCAAGGAACACTCTTCATAGCTATTGACCGATGTGTGCTCTGTAACAGTGAGCTCTGGAGACTAGGTATGTTCTGACTGGGAAACTCAGGCCCTGAAGCAGACGCATTGTTGTGGCTTCTTAACAGACAAACACCTCTTGGACCAGGGAGGCCTGAATAAGCACTCCCTTGGGCTACCTTTTATGACTCTAAGGAAGAAACCCTGCCAGGCTGCCTTTGGCTGAAAATCACAAGGGGCTGGAAAGTGCTACCTGGAAAGTCAGTGGAAGAGGCCACAGTGCCTAGGCCCCACCGCCCGGGTAGGGCTTCCCCAAACCGGGGAACCTCAAGGAACACTCCTCAGAGCTATTGCCCCAGGTGTGCTCTGTAGAAGAGGGCTCTGGATACTACTAGGTCTGTTCTGACTGGAAACTGAGGACCTCGGAACTGACCCATTGCTATGGCTTCTTAACAGACAAACAGCTCTTGCAGCAGGGAAGCCTGAATAAGCACTCCTTTGGGCTACCTTTTATGAGTCTAAGGAAGAGAACCAGCCAGGCTGCCTTTGGCTGAAAGTCACAAAGGGCTGGAAAGTGCGACCTGGAAAGTCAGTGGAAGAGGCCACAGTGCCTAAGCCCCACCGCCCGGGTAGGGCTTCCCCAAGCCGGGGAACCTCAAGGAACACTCCTCAGAGCTATTGCCCCATGTGTGCTCTGTAGCAGAGACCTCTGGAGACTAGGTCTGTTCTGACTGGGAAACTGAGGCGCTGGGGGCAGACCCATTGTTGTGGTTACTTAACAGACAAAAACCTTTTGCACCAGGGAAGTCTGAATAAGCACTCCCTTGGGCTATCTTTTATGACTATAAGGAAAAGACCCTGCCAGGCTCCATTTGGTTGAAAAGCACAAGGGGCTGGAAAGTGCTAGCTGGAAAGTCAGTGGTAGGGGCCATTGTGCCTAGGCCCCACCGCCCCGGTAGGGCTTCCCCAAGCCCGTGAACGTCAAGGCACCCTCCTCAGAGCTAATGCCCCATGTGTGCTCTGTAGCAGAGAGCTCTGGAGATTACTAAGGCTGTTCTGACTGGGAAACTGAGGCCCTGGAAGCAGACCCATTGCTGTGGCTTCTTAACAGACAAACACTTCTTCAACCAGGGAAGCTTGAATAAGCACTCCCTTGGGTTACCTTTTATGACTCTAAGGAAGAGACCCTGCCAGGCTGCCTTTGGCTGAAAATCAGAAGTGGCTGGAGAGTTCTACCAGGAAAGTCAGTGGAAGAGAACACAGTGCCTAGGCCCCACCGCCCCGATAGGGCTTCCCCAAGCCAGGGAACCTCAAGGAACACTCCTCAGAGCTATTGCCCCATATGTGCTCTGTAGCAGAGAGCTCTAGATACTAGGTCTGTTCTGACTGGGAAACTCAGGGCCTGGGAGCAGACCCATTATTGTGGCTTCTTAACAGCCAAACACCTCTTGCACCAGGGAAGCCTGAATAAGCACTCCCTTGGGCTACCTTTTATGACTCTAAGGAAGAGACCCTGCCAGGCTGTCTTTGGCTGAAAATCACAAGGGGCTGGAAAGTGCTACCTGGAAAGTCAGTGGAAGAGGCCACAGTGCCTAGGGCCCACCGACCGGGTAGGGCTTCCCCAATCCAGGGAACCTAAAGGAACACTCCTCAGAGCTATTGCCCCATGTGTCCTCTGTAGCAGAGAGCTCTGGAGACTACTAGGTCTGTTCTGACTGGGAAACTGAGACCCTTGGAGCAGACCCATTGTTGTGCCTTCTTAACACACAAACACCTCTTGCACCAGGGAAGCTTGAATAAGCACTCCCTTGGGTTACCTTTTATGACTCTAAGGAAGAGACCCTGCCAGGCTGCCTTTGGCTGAAAATCACAAGGGGCTGGAAAGTGCTACGTGGAAAGTCAGTGGAAGAGATCACAGTGCCTAGGTGCTATCGCCAGGGTAGGGCTTCCCCAAGCCAGGGAACCTCAAGGAACACTCCTCAGAGCTATTGCCTCATGTGTGCTCTGTAGCAGAGAGCTCTGGAGACTAGGTCTGTTCTGACTGGGAATCTGAGGCCCTGGGAGCAGACCCATTGTTGTGGCTACTTAACAGACAAACAGCTCTTGCACCAGGGAAGCTTGAATAAGCACTTCCTTGGGCTACCTTTTATGACTCTAAAAAGAGACCCTGCCAGGCTGCCTTTGGCTGAAAATCACAAGGGGCTGGAAAGTGCTACCTGGAAAGTCAGTGGAAGAGGCCACAGTGCCTAGGCTAGGCCCTACCGCCCGGGTAGGGCTTACCCAAGCCAGGGAACCTCAAGAAACACTCCTCAGAGCTATTGCTCCATGTGTGCTCTGTAGCAGAGGGCTCTGGAGACTACTAGGTCTGTTCTGACTGGAAACTGAGGACCTGGAACTGCAGAGCCATTGTTCAGAGGCTTCGACAGTGCCCTGGAACGTGAAGGCACCCTCCACAGCGCTTTTTCCCCATGTCTGCTCTGTAGCAGAGAGCTCTGGAGACTAGGTCTGTTCTGACTGGGAAACTGAGGCCCTGGGAGCAGAGCCATTGTTCTGGCGTCTTCACAGCCAAACACCTCTTGCACCAGGGAAGACTGAATAAGCAGTCCCTTGGGCTACCTTTTTTGACTCTAAGGAAGAGACCCTGCAAGGCTGCATCTGGCTGAAAATCACAAGGGGCTGGGAAGTGATACCTGGAAAGTCAGTGAAAGAGGCCACAGTGCCTAGGCTCCAAAGCCCAGGTAAGGCTTTCCCCAGGCCAGGAACCTCAAGGAACCCTCCTCAGAGCTATTTCCCCATGTCTGCTCTGTAGCAGAGAGCTCTGGAGACTAGGTCTGTTCTGACTGGGAAACTGAGGCCCTGGGAGCAGAGCCATTTTTCTGGCGTCTTCACAGCCAAACACCTCTTGCACCAGGGAAGACTGAATAAGCAGTCCCCTTGGGCTACCTTTTTTGACTCTAAGGAAGAGACCCCTGCAAGGCTGCATCTGGCTGAAAATCACAAGGGGCTGGGAAGTGATACCTGGAAAGTCAGTGAAAGAGGCCACAGTGCCTAGGCCCAAAGCCCAGGTAAGGCTTCCCCAGTGCCCTGGAACGTGAAGGAACCCTCCTCAGAGCTATTTCCCCATGTCTGCTCTGTCTGCTCTGTAGCAGAGAGCTCTGGAGACTAGGTCTGTTCTGACTGGGAAACTGAGGCCCTGGGAGCAGAGCCATTGTTCTGGCGTCTTCACAGCCAAACACCTCTTGCACCAGGGGAAGACTGAATAAGCAGTCCCTTGGGCTACTTTTTTGACTCTAAGGAAGAGACCCTGCAAGGCTGCATCTGGCTGAAAATCACAAGGGGGGCTGGGAAGTGATACCTGGAAGTCAGTGAAAGAGGCCACACAGTGCCTAGGCTCCAAAGCCCAGGTAAGGCTTCGACAGTGCCCTGGAACGTGAAGGCACCCTCCACAGAGCTTTTTCCCCATGTCTGCTCTGTAGCAGAGAGCTCTGGAGACTAGGGTCTGTTCTGACTGGGAAACTGAGGCCCTGGGAGCAGAGAGCCATTGTTCTGGCGTCTTCACAGCCAAACACCTCTTGCACCAGGGAAGACTGAATAAACTAGGCTGTTCTGACTGGGAAACTGGGCCTGGTACCTGGGAGCAGAGCCATTTGTTTGGCGGTCTATCACAAGCCAACACTCTTGCACCAGGGTTGACTGAATAACAGTCCCTTTGGGCTACCTTTTTTGACTTAAGGAAAAGAGCCCTGCAAGGCTTGCATTCTGGCTGAAAATCACAAGGGGCGGGAAAGTGATACCTGGAAAGTCAGTGAAAGAGGCCACAAGTGCCTAGGCCACAAAGCATCAGGGTAAGGCCTCTCGAGAGTGAGCTCGGTCACGTGGATAGGGACACGCACACTACAGCACTTTTTCCCACATGTCTGCTCTGTAGCAGAGAGCTCTGGAGACTAGGTCTTGATAAGGCAACTGCCGTGGAAAACTGAGTCCCTGGGCCAGCAAGAGCTTGTTCTGGCGTCTTCACAGCTGAAAAAACTTCTGTGCACCAGGGGAAGAGAGTGGATAAGCCAGGTCCTTGCATCTACCTGATCTAAGGACTCTAAGGAAGAGACCTGCAAGGCTGCATGCCAGGCTGGCTGCAAATCACAAGGGGTGGTGGGAAGTAACAGCACCTGGAAAGTAAGTGGAAAGTAGGCCACAGTGCCCAGGCTCCCTTGCGAGCGCCAGGTTAGGAATTTCCAGTGACCTGGAATTTGAAGGACCGTCCCCCCCTCTCAGAGCTATTTCCCCATGTTTTGCTCTGTAGTGCAGAGAATCTGGAGACTAGGTTGTTCTTCACCCTGACTGGGGAAACTGCGGGACTGGTTTTTGGTAGCCATTGTTCTGGGGTCTTCAGCAGCCGGGAAACACCTCTTCTGCACCAGGTGAATGACTGAATAAGCAGTCCTTGGGATACCTGAGAATTTGACTATGGGTGAAGCGACCCTGTGGAGGAGGCTGCATCTGGCTGAACTGAAAATTCAAGGGGCTGGGAGGGGATACCTGGAAAGTCCAGTGAAAGAGGCACACAGAACCTGGGAGGGGGGGGGGAGGGGGGGGGTAGGGGCTTCCCAAGGCCAGGGAGCTTCAGGGCCTGGGAACCCTCCTCAGAGTTATTTTCCCCATGTTGCTGTGTAGTCAGAGAGTTGGAGGATAGGTCCTGTTCTGACATGCGAAACGAGGCCCTTTGGTGCAGACCCATTGTTTGTTGTTCTTCACAAGCCAAAACACTTTTGCACCAGGGAAGATTGACTAAGCACTTTCTTGGGCATACCTTTGTTTTGATTTCTAAGGAGTGAACTAGGATAGAGAAGGTTGCATTGGGTTTGAAAAATCACATGGGAGGGGAAGTGGATACCTGGAAAATTCCATTGTTCAGGGGCTTTAGTGCTCAGGGTCCAAAGCACCAGGTAAGGCTTCGACAGTGTTCCTGGAACTTTGAACTGTGGGTCCACAGCGCTTTTTTCCCCATGTCTGCTCTGGTTAGCAGAGAGCTCTGTGGTAGGTTGTTGTGTTGTTGAAACTGAGGCTGGGATGTTTTGGTAGGCAAACGTTTTTGTGTTTAACAGCCAAAAACTGTTGCAGAGGTTGATTGTATTCCTTGGTATTTTATGATTAAACAAATGTTTTGCACGCTTGGTTTTGGTGAATTGTAGTTGTTGTTTGGGTAAAATGGAAATGTGTGTTTGGTAGGGCCACTGGTGCTAGGGTTTGCATTGGTTTTTTATCAAGGTAGGTGAAAGTTGGGAATTTATATGTTTGTAAGTTTTTGTAGTAGGGGGTTCGCAGGAGTGGTGGTTGTCTAATTGGTAAGTGTTGGTGGTTGGTTTTTGTTTTTGGTGTTGGAAGCTTATGATCCAGTAGTTTTTGTGAAAACGACTTTGTAGGTGTGTGTTTGGACGGGAGAGCGGATGTGCGCTGGTGAGGTGCTTTGCCTCGGGCCTGAAAAGGTGGAGATAGTGTAGTTTTTTGGGTGGAGGCTAGGCCAGTTGTTCTGCGCTTGCATCACCCGGGTAATTCAGGATTTGCCACCATGTTTTCCTAAGGGTGTCTGGTCAGCAGGATGCTCTGGTGGATTGGCTGTGTGACCTAGGAAACTGAGGGTTGGATTCAGATGATTAGAAAGATGTACCGCCACACTGCTGAGCAGAGAGGCTGCATTGATCACATTGTTGGCTGCTTTTTCCACCACAGATACATCTGTAGGCGACACATTCGGGGTGGCCAATCAGTGCCTGGGCCTCCAGGGGAGGCAGTTTTCAAGGGTGGAGCGCGAGGCCCACTTGCGTTAGAGCCTAAATGGCGCCCCTCCTTCAAGATCTATTACTCTACCCTGTATTCAAGTGTGTTGTTAGAGAGAGCTGAAGACTATGTCTGCTCTGACTAGGAAAAAGAGGCCCTGATAGCAGAGCCATTTGTATTCAGGCTTCTTCCCACAGCCAAACACCGCGTTGCAACCAGAGGAGGATTGACTCAGCATTGCCTGGGGCTTCCATTTTTTAACTCTAAGGAAGACAACATGTAAGGCTGCCTACTGGCCTGAAGATCACAAGGTACTGGAAAGTGATACCTGAAAGTTCGTTTTCAGCTGCCACAGCGCGTAGGCTGCATATGCCCAATTAGAGCTTTAACAGGGACCTGGGAACGTCAGGCACTCACCTCAGCACTGTTATCTCAATTGACTGTCTCTGAAAGCAGAGAGCTCTGTGCGAGTAAGTCTGTTCTGACTAGAAAAATGTGGCTTGGGAGGTCAAGCCCATTGTTTCTGGTTCTTGATAGCCCCGTTAGCTGTGGCACCAGGGAGGATTGAAAGAAACACTCCCTTGGTCTGCAATTATGACTCTAAGGAAAGATCTTGCAAGGCCTGCATCGGGGTGAAAAACACCTGGGGCCTGGGAAGTGATCGGGGGTAAGTCATTTTTCAGTGGGCTTGGAGCCTCGGCACCAAGCTTTGGGATAAGGCAACGACAGTGGCCCTGGAACGTGAAGGCACTTACCACCAAGCTATTTCTCAAGGGTGTACTCTGACTGCATAGAGTTTTTGAGGACGAGTCTATTACAGATTGGGAAACTGAGGCCTGGGGAGAACAGCCATTGTTGAGTCGTCTCACAGACACAAACCTCTCTTGCACCAGGGCAAGATTGAAAAAGGCACTCCCTTGGCTTACCTTTATGGACTCTAAGGACCGAGACCCTGCAAGGCTGCATGGGGGGCAGCATTCCAAGGGGCGGGGAAAGTTAAACCAGGTAAGTCAGTTGTAGGGGGCCATCAGTGTGATAGGCCTCTCAAAGCCCAAGAGTAAGGCTTTAGGCCAGTGCCCTGGAACGTGCAAGGCACCCTCCACAGCGCTTTTTTCCACCAAGTCTGCTCCTGTAGCAGACGGTTATGGAGGGACTCGGTTTCTTCTGAACAGGAAATGTAGGCTGGGAACTGAGGTGAAGGCAACCATTGTTGTGACGTCTTCACAGCCAAACACCTCTTGCACCAGGGACGACTGAATACTGTACTCCCTTGGGCCTACCTTATATGATTCAAAGGGAACAGATCCTTCAAGGCTTGCTACCGGCTGAATAATCACAAGGGCTGGAAACGATGCATGGAAGGTCAGTGGGAAAGAGGCCCAGCATTGATCGTCTCACCAGCCCAGGTAATGCTTCCACAGTGCCTGGAATATTCCAAAGGCACCCTCCACAGCGCTTTTCACCTTGTCCTGCTCTGTAGCAGAGAGCTCTGGGACTAGGTCTGTTCTGACTGGAAACGAGCCCTGGGAGCAGAGCCATGTCTGGCGTCTTCCACAGCCAAACACCTCTTGCACCAGGAAGACTGAATAAGCAGTCCCCTTCGGCTACCTTTTTTGACTC
>JAGTYA010000401.1:0-27036 GCA_024291935.2 Okapia johnstoni | reverse complement strand
GGGCGCTGCAGCGCCTCCTGGTGAATCCCGAGGCTGCTCGGGCCCCCTGTCCCGCTCGAAAGGAGGCATGGCGACCCCGCTGGGCTAACGGGGGAGACGGGCCGGTGGTACCCGCTCCGCAACTCGAGAATGCACCGCCGCGAGGTCGAGAACACCCCCGTGAGGCCACGGCCCGATAGAGGGAGGAGGCGGCTTTTCCCTTGCAGGGGCCCCCCTCCTTGCGAGACGGGGCCCTTGGGATCTGCAGCGACGCGAGAGCCGTCCTGCCTTCTCTCTGGCGCTGCAACGGAGGCTGGACTCCCTCTAGGCGCCCCCAGAGGTTCCCTGGGATACCCGTGTCCACAGGCGAGCGGAACCCTGAGTCTCCAGAGGGCGCTCGCGAGGGGCCCCCTGTCGCCGTCGGCCCCTCCTTTCGAAAGGGGGGTCCAATCCCCTTCCTGAATGCCACCGCAATCCCTACATTCCCTCGCACCTCCAGAGCGGGACTCTCGCCTCTCCTGAGGTTCGAGAAGAGGCCCCAAGGGGCCAGTTCCGGCCGCAAGACCAAAGGTCCCCGAGGAACCCCCATCGGCAAGCGAGTCCAGTTCCCTGGACGTGAGGCGAGGGGAAGCCCAGCAGCACCTGGCGATGTCAAAGGAGGCCTGGACTTCTCAGAGGCAACAAGAGAGGCTCCCCGAGGCGCCACGCCCCCGATTCAGAGAGGCCACCCCCCCGCTTCCCCCTGCGCCGCGCGGAAAAGCACGACCTTCGCCCCTGCATTCGAGGGGAAGCCCGATTGCCCTTGGCTGTGACCGGAGAGAAAGGCTGAGTCCCCTCGACTCCCTGGAGGCCACCCCACAGGTGCCAGTTATACCTGTCCCCTCCCCCCCTCCGGGGACCCCCGAGGGTCCTAGCTCCATGCCTGACGCGGACCCAGGGCGCTGCAGCGCCTCCTGGCGAATCCCGAGGCTGCTCGGGCCCCTGTCCGCTCGAAAGGAGGCATGGCGACCCCGCTGGGCTAACGGGGGAGACGGGCCGGGGTACCCGCCGCAACTCGAGAATGCACCGCCGCAAGTCGAGAACACCCCCGTGAGGCCACGCCCATAGAGGGAGGAGGCGCTTTTCCCTTGCAGGGCATGGAGAGCATGCCCCGGCACCTGTTCCGGCTCCGAACGGGGCTTGACTCCTTGCGGGCGACTCCAGGTGTCCCCCGAGATCCCCGGGCCAACCTGCCAAGAAAGCGGGGCTTCCCGCCACACCGCGAGGGCGTCCCCCGGGCCCCCCTCCTTGCGAGACGGGGCCCTTGGGATCTGCAGCGACGCGAGAGCCGTCCTGCCTTCTCTCTGGCGCTGCAACGGAGGCTGGACTCCCTCTAGGCGCCCCCAGAGGTTCCCTGGGATACCCGTGTCCACAGGCGAGCGGAACCCTGAGTCTCCAGAGGCCGCTCGCGAGGGGCCCCCCGTCGCCGTCGGCCCCTCCTCTCGAAAGGGGGGTCCAATCCCCTTCCTGAATGCCATCGCAATCCCTACATTCCCTCGCACCTCCAGAGCGGGACTCTCGCCTCTCCTGAGGTTCGAGAAGAGGCCCCAAGGGGCCAGTTCCGGCCGCAAGACCAAAGGTCCCCGAGGAACCCCCATCGGCAAGCGAGTCCAGTTCCCTGGACGTGAGGCGAGGGGAAGCCCAGCAGCCCCTGGCGATGTCAAAGGAGGCCTGGACTTCTCAGAGGCAACAAGAGAGGCTCCCCGAGGCGCCACGCCCCCGATTCAGAGAGGCCACCCCCGCTTCCCCCTGCGCCGCGCGGAAAAGCACGACCTTCGCCCCTGCATTCGAGGGGAAGCCCGATTGCCCTTGGCTGTGACCGGAGAGAAAAGGGCTGAGTCCCCTCGACTCCCTGGAGGCCACCCCACAGGTGCCAGTTATACCTGTCCCCTCCCCCCCTCCGGGGACCCCCGAGGGTCCTAGCTCCATGCCTGACGCGGACCCAGGGCGCTGCAGCGCCTCCTGGCGAATCCCGAGGCTGCTCGGGCCCCTGTCCGCTCGAAAGGAGGCATGGCGACCCCGCTGGGCTAACGGGGGAGACGGGCCGGGGTACCCGCCGCAACTCGAGAATGCACCGCCGCAAGTCGAGAACACACCCGTGAGGCCACGCCCATAGAGGGAGGAGGCGCTTTTCCCTTGCAGGGCATGGAGAGCATGCCCCGGCACCTGTTCCGGCTCCGAACGGGGCTTGACTCCTTGCGGGCGACTCCAGGTGTCCCCCGAGATCCCCGGGCCAACCTGCCAAGAAAGCGGGGCTTCCCGCCACACCGCGAGGGCGTCCCCCGGGCCCCCTCCTTGCGAGACGGGGCCCTTGGGATCTGCAGCGACGCGAGAGCCGTCCTGCCTTCTCTCTGGCGCTGCAACGGAGGCTGGACTCCCTCTAGGCGCCCCCAGAGGTTCCCTGGGATACCCGTGTCCACAGGCGAGCGGAACCCTGAGTCTCCAGAGGCCGCTCGCGAGGGGCCCCCGTCGCCGTCGGCCCCTCCTCTCGAAAGGGGGGTCCAATCCCCTTCCTGAATGCCATCGCAATCCCTACATTCCCTCGCACCTCCAGAGCGGGACTCTCGCCTCTCCTGAGGTTCGAGAAGAGGCCCCAAGGGGCCAGTTCCGGCCGCAAGACCAAAGGTCCCCGAGGAACCCCCATCGGCAAGCGAGTCCAGTTCCCTGGACGTGAGGCGAGGGGAAGCCCAGCAGCCCCTGGCGATGTCAAAGGAGGCCTGGACTTCTCAGAGGCAACAAGAGAGGCTCCCCGAGGCGCCACGCCCCCGATTCAGAGAGGCCACCCCCGCTTCCCCCTGCGCCGCGCGGAAAAAAGCACGACCTTCGCCCCTGCATTCGAGGGGAAGCCCGATTGCCCTTGGCTGTGACCGGAGAGAAAGGGCTGAGTCCCCTCGACTCCCTGGAGGCCACCCCACAGGTGCCAGTTATACCTGTCCCCTCCCCCCCTCCGGGGACCCCCGAGGGTCCTAGCTCCATGCCTGACGCGGACCAGGGCGCTGCAGCGCCTCCTGGCGAATCCCGAGGCTGCTCGGGCCCCTGTCCGCTCGAAAGGAGGCATGGCGACCCCGCTGGGCTAACGGGGGAGACGGGCCGGGGGTACCCGCCGCAACTCGAGAATGCACCGCCGCAAGTCGAGAACACCCCCGTGAGGCCACGCCCATAGAGGGAGGAGGCGCTTTTTCCCTTGCAGGGCATGGAGAGCATGCCCCGGCACCTGTTCCGGCTCCGAACGGGGCTTGACTCCTTGCGGGCGACTCCAGGTGTCCCCCGAGATCCCGGGGCCAACCTGCCAAGAAAGCGGGGCTTCCCGCCACACCGCGAGGGCGTCCCCCGGGCCCCCCTCCTTGCGAGACGGGGCCCTTGGGATCTGCAGCGACGCGAGAGCCGTCCTGCCTTCTCTCTGGCGCTGCAACGGAGGCTGGACTCCCTCTAGGCGCCCCCAGAGGTTCCCTGGGATACCCGTGTCCACAGGCGAGCGGAACCCTGAGTCTCCAGAGGCCGCTCGCGAGGGGCCCCCCGTCGCCGTCGGCCCCTCCTCTCGAAAGGGGGGTCCAATCCCCTTCCTGAATGCCATCGCAATCCCTACATTCCCTCGCACCTCCAGAGCGGGGACTCTCGCCTCTCCTGAGGTTCGAGAAGAGGCCCCAAGGGGCCAGTTCCGGCCGCAAGACCAAAGGTCCCCGAGGAACCCCCATCGGCAAGCGAGTCCAGTTCCCTGGACGTGAGGCGAGGGGAAGCCCAGCCCAGCAGCCCCTGGCGATGTCAAAGGAGGCCTGGACTTCTCAGAGGCAACAAGAGAGGCTCCCCGAGGCGCCACGCCCCCGATTCAGAGAGGCCACCCCCCGCTTCCCCCTGCGCCGCGCGCGGAAAAAGCACGACCTTCGCCCCTGCATTCGAGGGGAAGCCCGATTGCCCTTGGCTGTGACCGGAGAGAAAGGCTGAGTCCCCTCGACTCCCTGGAGGCCACCCCACAGGTGCCAGTTATACCTGTCCCCTCCCCCCCCTCCGGGGACCCCCGAGGGTCCTAGCTCCATGCCTGACGCGGACCCAGGGCGCTGCAGCGCCTCCTGGCGAATCCCGAGGCTGCTCGGGCCCTGTCCGCTCGAAAGGAGGCATGGCGACCCCGCTGGGCTAACGGGGGAGACGGGCCGGGGTACCCGCCGCAACTCGAGAATGCACCGCCGCAAGTCGAGAACACCCCCCGTGAGGCCACGCCCATAGAGGGAGGAGGCGCTTTTCCCTTGCAGGGCATGGAGAGCATGCCCCGGCACCTGTTCCGGCTCCGAACGGGGCTTGACTCCTTGCGGGCGACTCCAGGTGTCCCCCGAGATCCCCGGGCCAACCTGCCAAGAAAGCGGGGCTTCCCGCCACACCGCGAGGGCGTCCCCCGGGCCCCCCCTCCTTGCGAGACGGGGCCCTTGGGATCTGCAGCGACGCGAGAGCCGTCCTGCCTTCTCTCTGGCGCTGCAACGGAGGCTGGACTCCCTCTAGGCGCCCCCAGAGGTTCCCTGGGATACCCGTGTCCACAGGCGAGCGGAACCCTGAGTCTCCAGAGGCCGCTCGCGAGGGGCCCCCCGTCGCCGTCGGCCCCTCCTCTCGAAAGGGGGGTCCAATCCCCTTCCTGAATGCCATCGCAATCCCTACATTCCCTCGCACCTCCAGAGCGGGACTCTCGCCTCTCCTGAGGTTCGAGAAGAGGCCCAAGGGGCCAGTTCCGGCCGCAAGACCAAAGGTCCCCGAGGAACCCCCATCGGCAAGCGAGTCCAGTTCCCTGGACGTGAGGCGAGGGGAAGCCCAGCAGCCCCTGGCGATGTCAAAGGAGGCCTGGACTTCTCAGAGGCAACAAGAGAGGCTCCCCGAGGCGCCACGCCCCCGATTCAGAGAGGCCACCCCCGCTTCCCCCTGCGCCGCGCGGAAAAGCACGACCTTCGCCCCTGCATTCGAGGGGAAGCCCGATTGCCCTTGGCTGTGACCGGAGAGAAAGGCTGAGTCCCCTCGACTCCCTGGAGGCCACCCCACAGGTGCCAGTTATACCTGTCCCCTCCCCCCCTCCGGGGACCCCGAGGGTCCTAGCTCCATGCCTGACGCGGACCCAGGGCGCTGCAGCGCCTCCTGGCGAATCCCGAGGCTGCTCGGGCCCCTGTCCGCTCGAAAGGAGGCATGGCGACCCCGCTGGGCTAACGGGGGAGACGGGCCGGGGTACCCGCCGCAACTCGAGAATGCACCGCCGCAAGTCGAGAACACCCCCCCCGTGAGGCCACGCCCATAGAGGGAGGAGGCGCTTTTCCCTTGCAGGGCATGGAGAGCATGCCCCGGCCCCGGCACCTGTTCCGGCTCCGAACGGGGCTTGACTCCTTGCGGGCGACTCCAGGTGTCCCCCGAGATCCCCGGGCCAACCTGCCAAGAAAGCGGGGGCTTCCCGCCACACCGCGAGGGCGTCCCCCGGGCCCCCCTCCTTGCGAGACGGGGCCCTTGAGATCTGCAGCGACGCGAGAGCCGTCCTGCCTTCTCTCTGGCGCTGCAACGGAGGCTGGACTCCCTCTAGGCGCCCCCAGAGGTTCCCTGGGATACCCGTGTCCACAGGCGAGCGGAACCCTGAGTCTCCAGAGGCCGCTCGCGAGGGGCCCCCCGTCGCCGTCGGCCCCTCCTCTCGAAAGGGGGGTCCAATCCCCTTCCTGAATGCCATCGCAATCCCTACATTCCCTCGCACCTCCAGAGCGGGACTCTCGCCTCTCCTGAGGTTCGAGAAGAGGCCCCAAGGGGCCAGTTCCGGCCGCAAGACCAAAGGTCCCCGAGGAACCCCCATCGGCAAGCGAGTCCAGTTCCCTGGACGTGAGGCGAGGGGAAGCCCAGCAGCCCCTGGCGATGTCAAAGGAGGCCTGGACTTCTCAGAGGCAACAAGAGAGGCTCCCCGAGGCGCCACGCCCCCGATTCAGAGAGGCCACCCCCGCTTCCCCCTGCGCCGCGCGGAAAAGCACGACCTTCGCCCCTGCATTCGAGGGGAAGCCCGATTGCCCTTGGCTGTGACCGGAGAGAAAGGCTGAGTCCCCTCGACTCCCTGGAGGCCACCCCACAGGTGCCAGTTATACCTGTCCCCTCCCCCCCTCCGGGGACCCCCGAGGGTCCTAGCTCCATGCCTGACGCGGACCCAGGGCGCTGCAGCGCCTCCTGGCGAATCCCGAGGCTGCTCGGGCCCCTGTCCGCTCGAAAGGAGGCATGGCGACCCCGCTGGGCTAACGGGGGAGACGGGCCGGGGTACCCGCCGCAACTCGAGAATGCACCGCCGCAAGTCGAGAACACCCCCGTGAGGCCACGCCCATAGAGGGAGGAGGCGCTTTTCCCTTGCAGGGCATGGAGAGCATGCCCCGGCACCTGTTCCGGCTCCGAACGGGGCTTGACTCCTTGCGGGCGACTCCAGGTGTCCCCCGAGATCCCCGGGCCAACCTGCCAAGAAAGCGGGGCTTCCCGCCACACCGCGAGGGCGTCCCCCGGGGCCCCCTCCTTGCGAGACGGGGCCCTTGGGATCTGCAGCGACGCGAGAGCCGTCCTGCCTTCTCTCTGGCGCTGCAACGGAGGCTGGACTCCCTCTAGGCGCCCCCAGAGGTTCCCTGGGATACCCGTGTCCACAGGCGAGCGGAACCCTGAGTCTCCAGAGGCCGCTCGCGAGGGGCCCCCCGTCGCCGTCGGCCCCTCCTCTCGAAAGGGGGGTCCAATCCCCTTCCTGAATGCCATCGCAATCCCTACATTCCCTCGCACCTCCAGAGCGGGACTCTCGCCTCTCCTGAGGTTCGAGAAGAGGCCCCAAGGGGCCAGTTCCGGCCGCAAGACCAAAGGTCCCCGAGGAACCCCCATCGGCAAGCGAGTCCAGTTCCCTGGACGTGAGGCGAGGGGAAGCCCAGCAGCCCCTGGCGATGTCAAAGGAGGCCTGGACTTCTCAGAGGCAACAAGAGAGGCTCCCCGAGGCGCCACGCCCCCGATTCAGAGAGGCCACCCCCGCTTCCCCCTGCGCCGCGCGGAAAAGCACGACCTTCGCCCCTGCATTCGAGGGGAAGCCCGATTGCCCTTGGCTGTGACCGGAGAGAAAGGCTGAGTCCCCTCGACTCCCTGGAGGCCACCCCACAGGTGCCAGTTATACCTGTCCCCTCCCCCCCTCCGGGGACCCCCGAGGGTCCTAGCTCCATGCCTGACGCGGACCCAGGGCGCTGCAGCGCCTCCTGGCGAATCCCGAGGCTGCTCGGGCCCCTGTCCGCTCGAAAGGAGGCATGGCGACCCCGCTGGGCTAACGGGGGAGACGGGCCGGGGTACCCGCCGCAACTCGAGAATGCACCGCCGCAAGTCGAGAACACCCCCGTGAGGCCACGCCCATAGAGGGAGGAGGCGCTTTTCCCTTGCAGGGCATGGAGAGCATGCCCCGGCACCTGTTCCGGCTCCGAACGGGGCTTGACTCCTTGCGGGCGACTCCAGGTGTCCCCCGAGATCCCCGGGCCAACCTGCCAAGAAAGCGGGGCTTCCCGCCACACCGCGAGGGCGTCCCCCGGGGCCCCCTCCTTGCGAGACGGGGCCCTTGGGATCTGCAGCGACGCGAGAGCCGTCCTGCCTTCTCTCTGGCGCTGCAACGGAGGCTGGACTCCCTCTAGGCGCCCCCAGAGGTTCCCTGGGATACCCGTGTCCACAGGCGAGCGGAACCCTGAGTCTCCAGAGGCCGCTCGCGAGGGGCCCCCCGTCGCCGTCGGCCCCTCCTCTCGAAAGGGGGGTCCAATCCCCTTCCTGAATGCCATCGCAATCCCTACATTCCCTCGCACCTCCAGAGCGGGACTCTCGCCTCTCCTGAGGTTCGAGAAGAGGCCCCAAGGGGCCAGTTCCGGCCGCAAGACCAAAGGTCCCCGAGGAACCCCCATCGGCAAGCGAGTCCAGTTCCCTGGACGTGAGGCGAGGGGAAGCCCAGCAGCCCCTGGCGATGTCAAAGGAGGCCTGGACTTCTCAGAGGCAACAAGAGAGGCTCCCCGAGGCGCCACGCCCCCGATTCAGAGAGGCCACCCCCGCTTCCCCCTGCGCCGCGCGGAAAAAGCACGACCTTCGCCCCTGCATTCGAGGGGAAGCCCGATTGCCCTTGGCTGTGACCGGAGAGAAAGGCTGAGTCCCCTCGACTCCCTGGAGGCCACCCCACAGGTGCCAGTTATACCTGTCCCCTCCCCCCTCCGGGGACCCCCGAGGGTCCTAGCTCCATGCCTGACGCGGACCCAGGGCGCTGCAGCGCCTCCTGGCGAATCCCGAGGCTGCTCGGGCCCCTGTCCGCTCGAAAGGAGGCATGGCGACCCCGCTGGGCTAACGGGGGAGACGGGGGCCGGGTACCCGCCGCAACTCGAGAATGCACCGCCGCAAGTCGAGAACACCCCCGTGAGGCGCCCATAGAGGGAGGAGGCGCTTTTCCCTTGCAGGGCATGGAGAGCATGCCCCGGCACCTGTTCCGGCTCCGAACGGGGCTTGACTCCTTGCGGGCGACTCCAGGTGTCCCCCGAGATCCCCGGGCCAACCTGCCAAGAAAGCGGGGCTTCCCGCCACACCGCGAGGGGCGTCCCCCGGGCCCCCTCCTTGCGAGACGGGGCCCTTGGGATCTGCAGCGACGCGAGAGCCGTCCTGCCTTCTCTCTGGCGCTGCAACGGAGGCTGGACTCCCTCTAGGCGCCCCCAGAGGTTCCCTGGGATACCCGTGTCCACAGGCGAGCGGAACCCTGAGTCTCCAGAGGCCGCTCGCGAGGGGCCCCCCGTCGCCGTCGGCCCCTCCTCTCGAAAGGGGGGTCCAATCCCCTTCCTGAATGCCATCGCAATCCCTACATTCCCTCGCACCTCCAGAGCGGGACTCTCGCCTCTCCTGAGGTTCGAGAAGAGGCCCCAAGGGGCCAGTTCCGGCCGCAAGACCAAAGGTCCCCGAGGAACCCCCATCGGCAAGCGAGTCCAGTTCCCTGGACGTGAGGCGAGGGGAAGCCCAGCAGCCCCTGGCGATGTCAAAGGAGGCCTGGACTTCTCAGAGGCAACAAGAGAGGCTCCCCGAGGCGCCACGCCCCCGATTCAGAGAGGCCACCCCCGCTTCCCCCTGCGCCGCGCGGAAAAGCACGACCTTCGCCCCTGCATTCGAGGGGAAGCCCGATTGCCCTTGGCTGTGACCGGAGAGAAAGGCTGAGTCCCCTCGACTCCCTGGAGGCCACCCCACAGGTGCCAGTTATACCTGTCCCCTCCCCCCCTCCGGGGACCCCGGAGGGTCCTAGCTCCATGCCTGACGCGGACCCAGGGCGCTGCAGCGCCTCCTGGCGAATCCCGAGGCTGCTCGGGCCCCTGTCCGCTCGAAAGGAGGCATGGCGACCCCGCTGGGCTAACGGGGGAGACGGGCCGGGGTACCCGCCGCAACTCGAGAATGCACCGCCGCAAGTCGAGAACACCCCCGTGAGGCCACGCCCATAGAGGGAGGAGGCGCTTTTCCCTTGCAGGGCATGGAGAGCATGCCCCGGCACCTGTTCCGGCTCCGAACGGGGCTTGACTCCTTGCGGGCGACTCCAGGTGTCCCCCGAGATCCCCGGGCCAACCTGCCAAGAAAGCGGGGCTTCCCGCCACACCGCGAGGGCGTCCCCCGGGCCCCCCTCCTTGCGAGACGGGGCCCTTGGGATCTGCAGCGACGCGAGAGCCGTCCTGCCTTCTCTCTGGCGCTGCAACGGAGGCTGGACTCCCTCTAGGCGCCCCCAGAGGTTCCCTGGGATACCCGTGTCCACAGGCGAGCGGAACCCTGAGTCTCCAGAGGCCGCTCGCGAGGGGCCCCCCGTCGCCGTCGGCCCCTCCTCTCGAAAGGGGGGTCCAATCCCCTTCCTGAATGCCATCGCAATCCCTACATTCCCTCGCACCTCCAGAGCGGGACTCTCGCCTCTCCTGAGGTTCGAGAAGAGGCCCCAAGGGGCCAGTTCCGGCCGCAAGACCAAAGGTCCCCGAGGAACCCCCATCGGCAAGCGAGTCCAGTTCCCTGGACGTGAGGCGAGGGGAAGCCCAGCAGCCCCTGGCGATGTCAAAGGAGGCCTGGACTTCTCAGAGGCAACAAGAGAGGCTCCCCGAGGCGCCACGCCCCCGATTCAGAGAGGCCACCCCCGCTTCCCCCTGCGCCGCGCGGAAAAAGCACGACCTTCGCCCCTGCATTCGAGGGGAAGCCCGATTGCCCTTGGCTGTGACCGGAGAGAAAGGCTGAGTCCCCTCGACTCCCTGGAGGCCACCCCACAGGTGCCAGTTATACCTGTCCCCTCCCCCCCTCCGGGGACCCCCGAGGGTCCTAGCTCCATGCCTGACGCGGACCCAGGGCGCTGCAGCGCCTCCCTGGCGAATCCCGAGGCTGCTCGGGCC
Source organism: Okapia johnstoni (assembly GCA_024291935.2). Lineage (NCBI taxonomy): Eukaryota > Metazoa > Chordata > Mammalia > Artiodactyla > Giraffidae > Okapia > Okapia johnstoni. The sequence continues at coordinate 16,639 of JAGTYA010000401.1, read as the reverse complement.
CCTGTCCGCTCGAAAGGAGGCATGGCGACCCCGCTGGGCTAACGGGGGAGACGGGCCGGGGTACCCGCCGCAACTCGAGAATGCACCGCCGCAAGTCGAGAAGCACCACCGTGAGGCCACGCCCATAGAGGGAGGAGGCTCTGTTTTCCTTGCAGGGCTATGGAGAGCATGCCTATGGGCACAGGTTCCGGTCGTGTCCGAACGGGGGGGCTTTGGCTTTTCTATGACCCTTAGCGGTGCGGGGGACTCCAGGTGTCCCCCGGAGATCGGGCACTGCCAAGTAACGGTGGCTTGGCACACGCGAGGGGGTCCCGGGCCAATCGCTTGCGAGACGGGGCCTTGGGCTTTGTGCGACGCGAGAGCGTCGCCTATCTTGGCGCTGCAGGAGGTGGATCTCTAGGCGCCCTAGAGGTTCATGGGATACCCGTCGTCAACAGTGCGAGCGGAACCTGGTTAGGGAGGCGTCGGGGTGCCCCGTGGGTCGGGCTCTCTCCGAATAGGGGGGTCAATATCTTCTGGATGCCATCGAATCTAATTCTGCACTCAGAGGGGACTCTGCTTTGAAGTTCGAGAAGAGGCCCAAGGGGCCAGTTGGGCCGCAAAGTACCAAACGGTCGGCCGAGGGAACCCCCATCGGCAAGGAAGTCCCAGTTGATGGACGTTGAGGGCTGAGGGGAGAAGCCCCAGCAGCCCTCCCCTGGCGGATGTCAAAGGAGGGTGGAAATTGGATCAGAGGCAACAAGAGAGGCTTCCCCGAGGCGCCACGCTCCGGCATTCAGAGAGGCCCACCCCCGCTCTCCCATGCGGCCGCCGCGGAAAAAGCACGAACCTTCGCCCCTGCATCGAGGGGAAGCCCGATTGCCCTTGGCTGTGCCGGGAGAGAGCAAGGCTGGAGTCCCCTCGACTCCCTGGAGGTCCACCCCACAGGATGCCAGTTTACTATACCTGTCACCTCCATCCCTCCGGGGAAACCCGAGGGTCCTAGCTCCATGCCTGACGCGGACCCAGGGCGGCTGCAGCGCCTTCTGGGCGAATACCTTGAGGGCTTGCTGTGGCCTTAGTACCGCTCGAAAGGAGGCATGGCGACCCCGCTGGGCTAACGGGGGAGACGGCGCCGGTGTTACCCACCGAAACTCGAGGAATGCCACCGCCGCAAGTCTGAGAACACTACCGTTGAGGCCACGCCATTGAGGGACGGTAGGCGCTTTTCCCTTGCAGGGCATGGAGAGGCATGCCCCCCGGCACATGTTCCGGCTGCGAAACGGGGCTTGATCCTTGGGGGCGACTCCAGGTGTCCCCTCGAGATCCCCGGGCCAACCTGCCAAGAAAAGCGGGGCGGTTCCCGCCAACAAGGCAGAGGGCGTCCCCCGGGCCCCCTCCTTGCGAGACGGGGCCTCTTGGGATCTGCAGCGAGGCGAGAGCCGTCCTGCCTTCTCTCTGGCGCTGCAAACGGAGGCTGGACTCCCTCTAGGCGCCCCCAGAGGTTCCCTGGGATACCCAGTGTCCACAGGCTGAGCGGAAAACCTGAGTCTCCAGAGGCCGCTCGCGAGGGGCCCCCCGTCGCAGTCGGCCCCTCCTCTCGAAAGGGGAGTCCAATCCGCTTCGCTGAATGCCACCGCCAATCCCCTACATTCCTTCGCACCTTCCTGAGCGGGACTCTCGCCTCTCCTGAGGTTCGAGAAGAGGCCCCAAGGGGCCAGTTCGGCCGCAAGACCAAAGGTCCCGAGGAACCCCCAACGGTAAGCGAGTCCAGGTTCCCTGGACGTGAGGCAGAGGGGAAGACCAGCAGCCCCTGGCGATGTAAAAAGGAGGCTGGAACTTCTCGTGAAGGCAAAAGAGAGGGCCTCCTATGATGGCGCCTCGCCCCCGATTCAGAAAGGCCACCCGCGCTACCCACTGCAGCGCGGGAAAGAAAGCACGACCTTCGCCCCTGCATTCGAGGGGAAGCCCGATTGGAACTTGGCTTTGACCGGAGGAGAAAGGCTGAGTCCCCTCGACTCCCTGGAGGCCCACCCCACAGGTGCCAGTTTTAATACCTGGTCCCCCTCCCCCCCCTCCGGGGGACCCCGTGGGTCCTAGCTTCCATGCCTGACCGCGGGACCCAGGGCGCTGCAGCGCCTCCTGGCGGAATCCCGAGGCTGCTCGGGCCCCCTGTCGATCGGAAAGGAGGGCATGGCGACCCCGCTGGGCTAACGGGGGAGGGTGGGGAAGACGGGGCGGTGGTACCCGCCGCAACTCGAGAAGTGAAATGCACCGCCGCAGTCGAGAAACACCCGTGAGGCCAACGTCCCATAGAGGGGAGGCAGGGACGCTTTTCCCCTTGCAGGGGCATGGAGAGCATGCCCCAGGCACCTGTTCCGGCTCCGACACGGGGATTGACTCCCCTTGCTGGGGGATTCCAGGTGTCCCCCGAGTTCCCCGGGCAACCTGCCAAGAAAGCGGGGCTTCCCGCCACACCGGAGGGCGTCCCCGGGCCCTCCTTGCGCGACGGGGCCCTTGGGATTCTGCAGCGACGCTGGAGGTCCTTCCTGCCTTCTCTCTGGCGCAGCAAGGAGGCTGGGACTCCTCTAGGCGCCACCCAGAGGTTCCCTGGGGATACCCGTGTCACAGGTTTGAGCGGAATCCCTGAGTCTCCAGAGGCCGCTTCGCGAGGGGCCCCCCGTCGCGGTCGGCCCCTTCTTCGAAAGGGGGGTCCAATCCACTTCCTGAATTGCCACCCGCAATCCCTAACATTCCCTCGCAACTCCAGAGCGGGACTCTCGCCTCTCTGAGGTTCGAGAAGAGAGCCCAACTGGGCCAGTTCCGGTCCGCAAGACCAAAGGTCCACGGAGGAGGACCCCCATCGGCAAGCGAGTCCAGTTCCCTGGAGTGAGGCGAGGGGAAGCCACAGCAGCCCCTGGCGATGTCAAAGGAGGCCTGGATTTCTCAGAGGCAACAAGAGAGGCTCCCCGAGGTGCCACGCCGCCCGGATTCAGAGAGGCCACCCCCGCTTCCCCCAGCGCCGCGCGGAAAAGCACGACCTTCGCCCCTGCATTCGAGGGGAAGCCCGATTGCCCTATGGCTGTGACGGGAGGAATAAGGCTGAGTCCTCGACTCCCTGGGAGGCCACCCAACAGGTGCCAGTTTATACCTGTCCACTCCCCCCCCTCCGGGGACCCCCGAGGGTCCTAGCTCCATGCTTGACGCGGAGCCCAGGGCGCTGAAGCGCCTCCCTGGCGAATCCCGAGGCTGATGGGCCCCTGTCCGCATCGAAAGGAGGCATGGCGACCGTGGGCTAAACGGGGGGAGACGGGCCGGGGTACCCGCCGCAACTCGAGAATGCACCGCCCGCAAGTCGAGAAACACACCGTGAGGCCACGCCCATAGAGGGAGGAGGCGCTTTTCCCTTGCAGGGCATGGAGAGCCATGCACCGGCACTGTTCGGCTCCGAACGGGGCTTGACTCCTTGGGGCGGACTCCAGTGTCCCCCGAGATCCCCGGGCCAAATCCTGCAAGAATGCGGGGCTTCCGCACACCGCGAGGGCGTCCCCGGGGCCCCCTCCTTGCGAGAGGGGCCCTTGGGATCTGCAGCCGAGCGAGAGCCGTTCTGGTTCTCTCTGGCGCTGCAACGGAGGGCGGGACTCCCTCTAGGCGCCCCGAGAGGTTCCATGGGATACCCGTGTCCACAGGCGAGCGGAACCTGAGTCTCCAGAGGCCGCTCTCGCGAGGGGCCCCGTCGCCGTCGGCCCCGCCTCTCGAAAGGGGGGTCCGCAATCCCCTTCCTGAATGCCATCGCAATCCCTACATTCCCTCGCACCACAGAGAGCGGGACTCTCGCCTCTCCTGAGTGTTCGAGAAGAGGCCCCAAAGGGGCCGAGTTCCGGCCGCAAGTTCCAAGGTCCCCGAGGAACCCCAGCCTTTCCTGGCTAGCGAGTACGGGTTTCCTTGGAAAAGTGAGGCGAGGGGAAGGCCCAGCAGCCGTTCCCTGGCGATGTCAAAAGGAGGAGACTGGACTGCTCAGAGGGGAACAAGAGAGGTCTCCCCGAGGCGCCACGCCCCTCGATTTCAGAGAGGCGCACCCCCAGCTGTCCTCCTGCGCCCGAGGGTCTGCGGACGCGGACAGCACGTTGGAATCTTCGCCCCTGCATTCTGAGGGGGGAGCCCCCGATTGCCCTTGGGGGTACTGTTGACACGGATGCAGAAGGCTGAGTCCCCTCGAGGGGAGGCGATCCCTGGAGGCCACCCACAGGTGCCAGTTATACCTTGTCCCCTCCCCCGGGGTTCCTCCAAGGGTGGGGTCCCCCGAGGGTCCTAGCTCCCATGCCTGACGGAGGACCCCAGGCGCTGCAGCGCCTGTACCTGGCGAATGGTCACGAGGCGCTCTCGGGCTCCCCTCGTCCGCCCTCTTCGAAAGGGGGCATGGCATGACCCTCGCTGGGCTAGACGGGGGAGACGTGGCCCGGGGTAACCGCCAGCCAAAGGTCGAGAATGGCACCGCCGCAAGTCGAGAACAGGGGCCTCAAGTCAGAACACCCTGCGATGAGGCCACGCCCATAGAGGGAGAGGAGGCCACGCCCGATTCCTTTGCAGGGCATGGAGAGCATGCCCCATTATTGGCACTGTTTCGGCTCCGAAGAGGGTGAGTTCGATCTGGCTTGCAAGGGCGATACTCCAGGTGTCCCCGAGATCCCGGGCCAACGCTGCCATGAAAGCGGGGGCTTATCCGGGCAGTGCAAGGGTGGCGACACAGCGAGGGCGTTACCCCGAGAATGTCCCCAGAAGTCGAGAAAATAAACGTGAGGAAGCCTAGAGGGGGGGGGCCCTTGAGGGCATGGAGCAGAGCACTGTTGAGAAGCCGGTCCTGCCTTCTCTCCTGGCGCTGCAATCCGGGCAGGCTGGACTCCGCAACCGCGAGGCGCCCCCTTTGCGAGAGGTTCCCTGGGATACCCGTGTCCACAGGCGAGCAAGGAACCATGAGTCTCGCCAGATGGCCGCTGTCCCGTCGGCCCTCCTCTCGAAAGGGGGGGCCCAATCCCCTTCCTGAATGCCATCGCAATCCCCTACATTCCCTCGCACCTCCAGAGCGGGACTCTCGCCTCTCCTGAGGTTCGAAAAGAGGCCCCAAGGGGCCAGTTCCGGCCGCAAGACCAAAGGTCCCCGAGGAACCCCCATCGGCAAGCGAGTCCAGTTCCCTGGACGTGAGGCGAGGGGAAGCCCAGCAGCCCCTGGCGATGTCAAAGGAGGCCTGGACTTCTCAGAGGCAACAAGAGAGGCTCCCCGAGGCGCCACGCCCCCGATTCAGAGAGGCCACCCCCGCTTCCCCCTGCGCCGCGCGGAAAAGCACGACCTTCGCCCCCTGCATTCGAGGGGAAGCCCGATTGCCCTTGGCTGTGACCGGAGAGAAAAGGCTGAGTCCCCTCGACTCCCTGGAGGCCACCCCACAGGTGCCAGTTATACCTGTCCCCTCCCCCCCTCCGGGGACCCCCGAGGGTCCTAGCTCCATGCCTGACGCGGACCCAGGGCGCTGCAGCGCCTCCTGGCGAATCCCGAGGCTGCTCGGGCCCCTGTCCGCTCGAAAGGAGGCATGGCGACCCCGCTGGGCTAACGGGGGAGACGGGCCGGGGTACCCGCCGCAACTCGAGAATGCACCGCCGCAAGTCGAGAACACCCCCGTGAGGCCACGCCCATAGAGGGAGGAGGCGCTTTTCCCTTGCAGGGCATGGAGAGCATGCCCCGGCACCTGTTCCGGCTCCGAACGGGGCTTGACTCCTTGCGGGCGACTCCAGGTGTCCCCCGAGATCCCCGGGCCAACCTGCCAAGAAAGCGGGGCTTCCCGCCACACCGCGAGGGCGTCCCCCGGGCCCCCCCTCCTTGCGAGACGGGGCCCTTGGGATCTGCAGCGACGCGAGAGCCGTCCTGCCTTCTCTCTGGCGCTGCAACGGAGGCTGGACTCCCTCTAGGCGCCCCCAGAGGTTCCCTGGGATACCCGTGTCCACAGGCGAGCGGAACCCTGAGTCTCCAGAGGCCGCTCGCGAGGGGCCCCCCGTCGCCGTCGGCCCCTCCTCTCGAAAGGGGGGTCCAATCCCCTTCCTGAATGCCATCGCAATCCCTACATTCCCTCGCACCTCCAGAGCGGGACTCTCGCCTCTCCTGAGGTTCGAGAAGAGGCCCCAAGGGGCCAGTTCCGGCCGCAAGACCAAAGGTCCCCGAGGAACCCCCATCGGCAAGCGAGTCCAGTTCCCTGGACGTGAGGCGAGGGGAAGCCCAGCAGCCCCTGGCGATGTCAAAGGAGGCCTGGACTTCTCAGAGGCAACAAGAGAGGCTCCCCGAGGCGCCACGCCCCCGATTCAGAGAGGCCACCCCCGCTTCCCCCTGCGCCGCGCGGAAAAGCACGACCTTCGCCCCTGCATTCGAGGGGAAGCCCGATTGCCCTTGGCTGTGACCGGAGAGAAAGGCTGAGTCCCCTCGACTCCCTGGAGGCCACCCCACAGGTGCCAGTTATACCTGTCCCCTCCCCCCCTCCGGGGACCCCCGAGGGTCCTAGCTCCATGCCTGACGCGGACCCAGGGCGCTGCAGCGCCTCCTGGCGAATCCCGAGGCTGCTCGGGCCCCTGTCCGCTCGAAAGGAGGCATGGCGACCCCGCTGGGCTAACGGGGGAGACGGGCCGGGGTACCCGCCGCAACTCGAGAATGCACCGCCGCAAGTCGAGAACACCCCCGTGAGGCCACGCCCATAGAGGGAGGAGGCGCTTTTCCCTTGCAGGGCATGGAGAGCATGCCCCGGCACCTGTGTTCCGGCTCCGAACGGGGCTTGACTCCTTGCGGGCGACTCCAGGTGTCCCCCGAGATCCCCGGGCCAACCTGCCAAGAAAGCGGGGCTTCCCGCCACACCGCGAGGGCGTCCCCCGGGCCCCCCCTCCTTGCGAGACGGGGCCCTTGGGATCTGCAGCGACGCGAGAGCCGTCCTGCCTTCTCTCTGGCGCTGCAACGGAGGCTGGACTCCCTCTAGGCGCCCCCAGAGGTTCCCTGGGATACCCGTGTCCACAGGCGAGCGGAACCCTGAGTCTCCAGAGGCCGCTCGCGAGGGGCCCCCCGTCGCCGTCGGCCCCTCCTCTCGAAAGGGGGGTCCAATCCCCTTCCTGAATGCCATCGCAATCCCTACATTCCCTCGCACCTCCAGAGCGGGACTCTCGCCTCTCCTGAGGTTCGAGAAGAGGCCCCAAGGGGCCAGTTCCGGCCGCAAGACCAAAGGTCCCCGAGGAACCCCCCATCGGCAAGCGAGTCCAGTTCCCTGGACGTGAGGCGAGGGGAAGCCCAGCAGCCCCTGGCGATGTCAAAGGAGGCCTGGACTTCTCAGAGGCAACAAGAGAGGCTCCCCGAGGCGCCACGCCCCCGATTCAGAGAGGCCACCCCCGCTTCCCCCTGCGCCGCGCGGAAAAGCACGACCTTCGCCCCTGCATTCGAGGGGAAGCCCGATTGCCCTTGGCTGTGACCGGAGAGAAAGGCTGAGTCCCCTCGACTCCCTGGAGGCCACCCCACAGGTGCCAGTTATACCTGTCCCCTCCCCCCCTCCGGGGACCCCCGAGGGTCCTAGCTCCATGCCTGACGCGGACCCAGGGCGCTGCAGCGCCTCCTGGCGAATCCCGAGGCTGCTCGGGCCCCTGTCCGCTCGAAAGGAGGCATGGCGACCCCGCTGGGCTAACGGGGGAGACGGGCCGGGGTACCCGCCGCAACTCGAGAATGCACCGCCGCAAGTCGAGAACACCCCCGTGAGGCCACGCCCATAGAGGGAGGAGGCGCTTTTCCCTTGCAGGGCATGGAGAGCATGCCCCGGCACCTGTTCCGGCTCCGAACGGGGCTTGACTCCTTGCGGGCGACTCCAGGTGTCCCCCGAGATCCCCGGGCCAACCTGCCAAGAAAGCGGGGCTTCCCGCCACACCGCGAGGGCGTCCCCCGGGCCCCCCCTCCTTGCGAGACGGGGCCCTTGGGATCTGCAGCGACGCGAGAGCCGTCCTGCCTTCTCTCTGGCGCTGCAACGGAGGCTGGACTCCCTCTAGGCGCCCCCAGAGGTTCCCTGGGATACCCGTGTCCACAGGCGAGCGGAACCCTGAGTCTCCAGAGGCCGCTCGCGAGGGGCCCCCCGTCGCCGTCGGCCCCTCCTCTCGAAAGGGGGGTCCAATCCCCTTCCTGAATGCCATCGCAATCCCTACATTCCCTCGCACCTCCAGAGCGGGACTCTCGCCTCTCCTGAGGTTCGAGAAGAGGCCCCAAGGGGCCAGTTCCGGCCGCAAGACCAAAGGTCCCCGAGGAACCCCCCATCGGCAAGCGAGTCCAGTTCCCTGGACGTGAGGCGAGGGGAAGCCCAGCAGCCCCTGGCGATGTCAAAGGAGGCCTGGACTTCTCAGAGGCAACAAGAGAGGCTCCCCGAGGCGCCACGCCCCCGATTCAGAGAGGCCACCCCCGCTTCCCCCTGCGCCGCGCGGAAAAGCACGACCTTCGCCCCTGCATTCGAGGGGAAGCCCCCCCTGTCCGCTCGAAAGGAGGCATGGCGACCCCGCTGGGCTAACGGGGGAGACGGGCCGGGGTACCCGCCGCAACTCGAGAATGCACCGCCGCAAGTCGAGAACACCCCCGTGAGGCCACGCCCATAGAGGGAGGAGGCGCTTTTCCCTTGCAGGGCATGGAGAGCATGCCCCGGCACCTGTTCCGGCTCCGAACGGGGCTTGACTCCTTGCGGGCGACTCCAGGTGTCCCCCGAGATCCCCGGGCCAACCTGCCAAGAAAGCGGGGGCTTCCCGCCACACCGCGAGGGCGTCCCCCGGGCCCCCCTCCTTGCGAGACGGGGCCCTTGGGATCTGCAGCGACGCGAGAGCCGTCCTGCCTTCTCTCTGGCGCTGCAACGGAGGCTGGACTCCCTCTAGGCGCCCCCAGAGGTTCCCTGGGATACCCGTGTCCACAGGCGAGCGGAACCCTGAGTCTCCAGAGGCCGCTCGCGAGGGGCCCCCCGTCGCCGTCGGCCCCTCCTCTCGAAAGGGGGGGGTCCAATCCCCTTCCTGAATGCCATCGCAATCCCTACATTCCCTCGCACCTCCAGAGCGGGACTCTCGCCTCTCCTGAGGTTCGAGAAGAGGCCCCAAGGGGCCAGTTCCGGCCGCAAGACCAAAGGTCCCCGAGGAACCCCCATCGGCAAGCGAGTCCAGTTCCCTGGACGTGAGGCGAGGGGAAGCCCAGCAGCCCCTGGCGATGTCAAAGGAGGCCTGGACTTCTCAGAGGCAACAAGAGAGGCTCCCCGAGGCGCCACGCCCCCGATTCAGAGAGGCCACCCCCCGCTTCCCCCTGCGCCGCGCGGAAAAAGCACGACCTTCGCCCCTGCATTCGAGGGGAAGCCCGATTGCCCTTGGCTGTGACCGGAGAGAAAGGCTGAGTCCCCTCGACTCCCTGGAGGCCACCCCACAGGTGCCAGTTATACCTGTCCCCTCCCCCCCTCCGGGGACCCCCGAGGGTCCTAGCTCCATGCCTGACGCGGACCCAGGGCGCTGCAGCGCCTCCTGGCGAATCCCGAGGCTGCTCGGGCCCCTGTCCGCTCGAAAGGAGGCATGGCGACCCCCGCTGGGCTAACGGGGGAGACGGGCCGGGGTACCCGCCGCAACTCGAGAATGCACCGCCGCAAGTCGAGAACACCCCCGTGAGGCCACGCCCATAGAGGGAGGAGGCGCTTTTCCCTTGCAGGGCATGGAGAGCATGCCCCGGCACCTGTTCCGGCTCCGAACGGGGCTTGACTCCTTGCGGGCGACTCCAGGTGTCCCCCGAGATCCCCGGGCCAACCTGCCAAGAAAGCGGGGCTTCCCGCCACACCGCGAGGGCGTCCCCCGGGCCCCCCTCCTTGCGAGACGGGGCCCTTGGGATCTGCAGCGACGCGAGAGCCGTCCTGCCTTCTCTCTGGCGCTGCAACGGAGGCTGGACTCCCTCTAGGCGCCCCCAGAGGTTCCCTGGGATACCCGTGTCCACAGGCGAGCGGAACCCTGAGTCTCCAGAGGCCGCTCGCGAGGGGCCCCCCGTCGCCGTCGGCCCCTCCTCTCGAAAGGGGGGTCCAATCCCCTTCCTGAATGCCATCGCAATCCCTACATTCCCTCGCACCTCCAGAGCGGGACTCTCGCCTCTCCTGAGGTTCGAGAAGAGGCCCCAAGGCGCAGTTCCGGCCGCAAGACCAAAGGTCCCCGAAGAACCCCCATCGGCAAGCGAGTCCAGTTCCCTGGACGTGAGGCGAGGGGAAGCCCAGCAGCCCCTGGCGATGTCAAAGGAGGCCTGGACTTCTCAGAGGCAACAAGAGAGGCTCCCCGAGGCGCCACGCCCCCGATTCAGAGAGGCCACCCCCGCTTCCCCCTGCGCCGCGCGGAAAAGCACGACCTTCGCCCCTGCATTCGAGGGGAAGCCCGATTGCCCTTGGCTGTGACCGGAGAGAAAGGCTGAGTCCCCTCGACTCCCTGGAGGCCACCCCACAGGTGCCAGTTATACCTGTCCCCTCCCCCCCTCCGGGGACCCCCGAGGGTCCTAGCTCCATGCCTGACGCGGACCCAGGGCGCTGCAGCGCCTCCTGGCGAATCCCGAGGCTGCTCGGGCCCCTGTCCGCTCGAAAGGAGGCATGGCGACCCCGCTGGGCTAACGGGGGAGACGGGCCGGGGTACCCGCCGCAACTCGAGAATGCACCGCCGCAAGTCGAGAACACCCCCGTGAGGCCACGCCCATAGAGGGAGGAGGCGCTTTTCCCTTGCAGGGCATGGAGAGCATGCCCCGGCACCTGTTCCGGCTCCGAACGGGGCTTGACTCCTTGCGGGCGACTCCAGGTGTCCCCCGAGATCCCCGGGCCAACCTGCCAAGAAAGCGGGGCTTCCCGCCACACCCGCGAGGGCGTCCCCCGGGCCCCCCTCCTTGCGAGACGGGGCCCTTGGGATCTGCAGCGACGCGAGAGCCGTCCTGCCTTCTCTCTCTGGCGCTGCAACGGAGGCTGGACTCCCTCTAGGCGCCCCCAGAGGTTCCCTGGGATACCCGTGTCCACAGGCGAGCGGAACCCTGAGTCTCCAGAGGCCGCTCGCGAGGGGCCCCCCGTCGCCGTCGGCCCCTCCTCTCGAAAGGGGGGTCCAATCCCCTTCCTGAATGCCATCGCAATCCCTACATTCCCTCGCACCTCCAGAGCGGGACTCTCGCCTCTCCTGAGGTTCGAGAAGAGGCCCCAAGGGGCCAGTTCCGGCCGCAAGACCAAAGGTCCCCGAGGAACCCCCATCGGCAAGCGAGTCCAGTTCCCTGGACGTGAGGCGAGGGGAAGCCCAGCAGCCCCTGGCGATGTCAAAGGAGGCCTGGACTTCTCAGAGGCAACAAGAGAGGCTCCCCGAGGCGCCACGCCCCCGATTCAGAGAGGCCACCCCCGCTTCCCCCTGCGCCGCGCGGAAAAGCACGACCTTCGCCCCTGCATTCGAGGGGAAGCCCGATTGCCCTTGGCTGTGACCGGAGAGAAAGGCTGAGTCCCCTCGACTCCCTGGAGGCCACCCCACAGGTGCCAGTTATACCTGTCCCCTCCCCCCCTCCGGGGACCCCCGAGGGTCCTAGCTCCATGCCTGACGCGGACCCAGGGCGCTGCAGCGCCTCCTGGCGAATCCCGAGGCTGCTCGGGCCCCTGTCCGCTCGAAAGGAGGCATGGCGACCCCGCTGGGCTAACGGGGGAGACGGGCCGGGGTACCCGCCGCAACTCGAGAATGCACCGCCGCAAGTCGAGAACACCCCCGTGAGGCCACGCCCATAGAGGGAGGAGGCGCTTTTCCCTTGCAGGGCATGGAGAGCATGCCCCGGCACCTGTTCCGGCTCCGAACGGGGCTTGACTCCTTGCGGGCGACTCCAGGTGTCCCCCGAGATCCCCGGGCCAACCTGCCAAGAAAGCGGGGCTTCCCGCCACACCGCGAGGGCGTCCCCCGGGCCCCCCTCCTTGCGAGACGGGGCCCTTGGGATCTGCAGCGACGCGAGAGCCGTCCTGCCTTCTCTCTGGCGCTGCAACGGAGGCTGGACTCCCTCTAGGCGCCCCCAGAGGTTCCCTGGGATACCCGTGTCCACAGGCGAGCGGAACCCTGAGTCTCCAGAGGCCGCTCGCGAGGGGCCCCCCTCGCCGTCGGCCCCTCCTCTCGAAAGGGGGGTCCAATCCCCTTCCTGAATGCCATCGCAATCCCTACATTCCCTCGCACCTCCAGAGCGGGACTCTCGCCTCTCCTGAGGTTCGAGAAGAGGCCCCAAGGGGCCAGTTCCGGCCGCAAAGACCAAAGGTCCCCGAGGAACCCCCATCGGCAAGCGAGTCCAGTTCCCTGGACGTGAGGCGAGGGGAAGCCCAGCAGCCCCTGGCGATGTCAAAGGAGGCCTGGACTTCTCAGAGGCAACAAGAGAGGCTCCCCGAGGCGCCACGCCCCCGATTCAGAGAGGCCACCCCCGCTTCCCCCTGCGCCGCGCGGAAAAGCACGACCTTCGCCCCTGCATTCGAGGGGAAGCCCGATTGCCCTTGGCTGTGACCGGAGAGAAAGGCTGAGTCCCCTCGACTCCCTGGAGGCCACCCCACAGGTGCCAGTTATACCTGTCCCCTCCCCCCCCTCCGGGGACCCCCGAGGGTCCTAGCTCCATGCCTGACGCGGACCCAGGGCGCTGCAGCGCCTCCTGGCGAATCCCGAGGCTGCTCGGGCCCCTGTCCGCTCGAAAGGAGGCATGGCGACCCCGCTGGGCTAACGGGGGAGACGGGCCAGGGTACCCCGCCGCAACTCGAGAATGCACCGCCGCAAGTCGAGAACACCCCCGTGAGGCCACGCCCATAGAGGGAGGAGGCGCTTTTCCCTTGCAGGGCATGGAGAGCATGCCCCGGCACCTGTTCCGGCTCCGAACGGGGCTTGACTCCTTGCGGGCGACTCCAGGTGTCCCCCGAGATCCCGGGCCAACCTGCCAAGAAAGCGGGGCTTCCCGCCACACCGCGAGGGCGTCCCCCGGGCCCCCCTCCTTGCGAGACGGGCCCTTGGGATCTGCAGCGACGCGAGAGCCGTCCTGCCTTCTCTCTGGCGCTGCAACGGAGGCTGGACTCCCTCTAGGCGCCCCCAGAGGTTCCCTGGGATACCCGTGTCCACAGGCGAGCGGAACCCTGAGTCTCCAGAGGCCGCTCGCGAGGGGCCCCCCGTCGCCGTCGGCCCCTCCTCTCGAAAGGGGGGTCCAATCCCCTTCCTGAATGCCATCGCAATCCCCTACATTCCCTCGCACCTCCAGAGCGGGACTCTCGCCTCTCCTGAGGTTCGAGAAGAGGCCCCAAGGGGCCAGTTTCCGGCCGCAAGACCAAAGGTCCCCGAGGAACCCCCATCGGCAAGCGAGTCCAGTTCCCTGGACGTGAGGCGAGGGGAAGCCCAGCAGCCCCTGGCGATGTCAAAGGAGGCCTGGACTTCTCAGAGGCAACAAGAGAGGCTCCCCGAGGCGCCACGCCCCCGATTCAGAGAGGCCACCCCCGCTTCCCCTGCGCCGCGCGGAAAAAGCACGACCTTCGCCCCTGCATTCGAGGGGAAGCCCGATTGCCCTTGGCTGTGACCGGAGAGAAAAAGGCTGAGTCCCCTCGACTCCCTGGAGGCCACCCCACAGGTGCCAGTTATACCTGTCCCCTCCCCCCCTCCGGGGACCCCCGAGGGTCCTAGCTCCATGCCTGACGCGGACCCAGGGCGCTGCAGCGCCTCCTGGCGAATCCCGAGGCTGCTCGGGCCCCTGTCCGCTCGAAAGGAGGCATGGCGACCCCGCTGGGCTAACGGGGGAGACGGGCCGGGGTACCCGCCGCAACTCGAGAATGCACCGCCGCAAGTCGAGAACACCCCCGTGAGGCCACGCCCATAGAGGGAGGAGGCGCTTTTCCCTTGCAGGGCATGGAGAGCATGCCCCGGCACCTGTTCCGGCTCCGAACGGGGCTTGACTCCTTGCGGGCGACTCCAGGTGTCCCCCGAGATCCCCGGGCCAACCTGCCAAGAAAGCGGGGCTTCCCGCCACACCGCGAGGGCGTCCCCGGGCCCCCCTCCTTGCGAGACGGGGCCCTTGGGATCTGCAGCGACGCGAGAGCCGTCCTGCCTTCTCTCTGGCGCTGCAACGGAGGCTGGACTCCCTCTAGGCGCCCCCCCAGAGGTTCCCTGGGATACCCGTGTCCACAGGCGAGCGGAACCCTGAGTCTCCAGAGGCCGCTCGCGAGGGGCCCCCCGTCGCCGTCGGCCCCTCCTCTCGAAAGGGGGGTCCAATCCCCTTCCTGAATGCCATCGCAATCCCTACATTCCCTCGCACCTCCAGAGCGGGACTCTCTCGCCTCTCCTGAGGTTCGAGAAGAGGCCCCAAGGGGCCAGTTCCGGCCGCAAGACCAAAGGTCCCCGAGGAACCCCCATCGGCAAGCGAGTCCAGTTCCCTGGACGTGAGGCGAGGGGAAGCCCAGCAGCCCCTGGCGATGTCAAAGGAGGCCTGGACTTCTCAGAGGCAACAAGAGAGGCTCCCCGAGGCGCCACGCCCCCGATTCAGAGAGGCCACCCCCGCTTCCCCCTGCGCCGCGCGGAAAAGCACGACCTTCGCCCCTGCATTCGAGGGGAAGCCCGATTGCCCTTGGCTGTGACCGGAGAGAAAGGCTGAGTCCCCTCGACTCCCTGGAGGCCACCCCACAGGTGCCAGTTATACCTGTCCCCTCCCCCCCTCCGGGGACCCCCGAGGGTCCTAGCTCCATGCCTGACGCGGACCCAGGGCGCTGCAGCGCCTCCTGGCGAATCCCGAGGCTGCTCGGGCCCCTGTCCGCTCGAAAGGAGGCATGGCGACCCCGCTGGGCTAACGGGGGAGACGGGCCGGGGTACCCGCCGCAACTCGAGAATGCACCGCCGCAAGTCGAGAACACCCCCGTGAGGCCACGCCCATAGAGGGAGGAGGCGCTTTTCCCTTGCAGGGCATGGAGAGCATGCCCGGCACCTGTTCCGGCTCCGAACGGGGCTTGACTCCTTGCGGGCGACTCCAGGTGTCCCCCGAGATCCCCGGGCCAACCTGCCAAGAAAGCGGGGCTTCCCGCCACACACCGCGAGGGCGTCCCCCGGGCCCCCCCCCTCCTTGCGAGACGGGGCCCTTGGGATCTGCAGCGACGCGAGAGCCGTCCTGCCTTCTCTCTGGCGCTGCAACGGAGGCTGGACTCCCTCTAGGCGCCCCCAGAGGTTCCCTGGGATACCCGTGTCCACAGGCGAGCGGAACCCTGAGTCTCCAGAGGCCGCTCGCGAGGGGCCCCCCGTCGCCGTCGGCCCCTCCTCTCGAAAGGGGGGTCCAATCCCCTTCCTGAATGCCATCGCAATCCCTACATTCCCTCGCACCTCCAGAGCGGGACTCTCGCCTCTCCTGAGGTTCGAGAAGAGGCCCCAAGGGGCCAGTTCCGGCCGCAAGACCAAAGGTCCCCGAGGAACCCCCATCGGCAAGCGAGTCCAGTTCCCTGGACGTGAGGCGAGGGGAAGCCCAGCAGCCCCTGGCGATGTCAAAGGAGGCCTGGACTTCTCAGAGGCAACAAGAGAGGCTCCCCGAGGCGCCACGCCCCCGATTCAGAGAGGCCACCCCCGCTTCCCCCTGCGCCGCGCGGAAAAGCACGACCTTCGCCCCTGCATTCGAGGGGAAGCCCGATTGCCCTTGGCTGTGACCGGAGAGAAAGGCTGAGTCCCCTCGACTCCCTGGAGGCCACCCCACAGGTGCCAGTTATACCTGTCCCCTCCCCCCCTCCGGGGACCCCCGAGGGTCCTAGCTCCATGCCTGACGCGGACCCAGGGCGCTGCAGCGCCTCCTGGCGAATCCCGAGGCTGCTCGGGCCCCTGTCCGCTCGAAAGGAGGCATGGCGACCCCGCTGGGCTAACGGGGGAGACGGGCCGGGGTACCCGCCGCAACTCGAGAATGCACCGCCGCAAGTCGAGAACACCCCCGTGAGGCCACGCCCATAGAGGGAGGAGGCGCTTTTCCCTTGCAGGGCATGGAGAGCATGCCCCGGCACCTGTTCCCGGCTCCGAACGGGGCTTGACTCCTTGCGGGCGACTCCAGGTGTCCCCCGAGATCCCCGGGCCAACCTGCCAAGAAAGCGGGGCTTCCCGCCACACACCGCGAGGGGCGTCCCCCGGGCCCCCCTCCTTGCGAGACGGGGCCCTTGGGATCTGCAGCGACGCGAGAGCCGTCCTGCCTTCTCTCTGGCGCTGCAACGGAGGCTGGACTCCCTCTAGGCGCCCCCAGAGGTTCCCTGGGATACCCGTGTCCACAGGCGAGCGGAACCCTGAGTCTCCCAGAGGCCGCTCGCGAGGGGCCCCCCGTCGCCGTCGGCCCCTCCTCTCGAAAGGGGGGTCCAATCCCCTTCCTGAATGCCATCGCAATCCCTACATTCCCTCGCACCTCCAGAGCGGGACTCTCGCCTCTCCTGAGGTTCGAGAAGAGGCCCCAAGGGGCCAGTTCCGGCCGCAAGACCAAAGGTCCCCGAGGAACCCCCCATCGGCAAGCGAGTCCAGTTCCCTGGACGTGAGGCGAGGGGAAGCCCAGCAGCCCCTGGCGATGTCAAAGGAGGCCTGGACTTCTCAGAGGCAACAAGAGAGGCTCCACGAGGCGCCACGCCACCGATTCAGAG